>MWSO01000955.1:0-94508 GCA_002116355.1 Dothistroma pini CBS 116487
AGACGCTGGCGGGTACATCCAGGGCACAGTGCGCACTATTGGCTCCTTTCGCATGTTCTCAAATTCTGCTTCTGTGAAGCCTCCACCAACGAAAACGGCATTTGGGGTTCTGGCCTGACTTCTTTCCAAGTTGCTGTCTGTACCTGCGGCCGGCTTTGTTGCGCCGCCGCCGAAGAGTTTGGGCAACTCAGCTGTGGCTGCTTCTGCATTGTGACATACGTGGACAACTATTAGTCGAGTCAGTACGCTTCCACCTACAGCACTACTGCTCGCGAAGCTGACCGTCGTACTCCGGCAGCATGCCTTGCACGAAGCCTCTGCACGTGGCGGGGTCCTTGCCACAGAGGGCAATGGGAATAGAAGTCATATCGAGATTCGACGACGAGCATGTCAGCTGCCAGTTCATGGAATATGACCTCGATATAAGTATATCACCGAAACGCCTTCTTCCCTAGGTGGCTAGTGCCGAGCGTGCCGCAATGCATGGAACCCTGGCCCCAGCTTGCGTGCGAGACTGAATTGCAGCCATTCTCGACCATCCTTAGGGAGGAATGATAAATCATCGTTCGCCTTACCTCCTAGTAGCTGCTACGATCCGAGAAGCTGTTCTATCCTTACTTCGAGACAAGACTGCCTCACACAGGCTTAAGCAGACGATGTACTTCACGAACTCATGATTCGTGTACTGTACGACCCCCGTACGCCGCTCAGGCACCAAGGCATAAGTCTCAAAGGAATTGTCTTGAAAGCTTCTCATTCAGCTTATCTTCTAGACGACCAGCCCGTCCCTTCCAGTAGCGAACTGCCATTTCACTCACCTGCACTCATGGAGCTCGCGCAGATTCTGTCCCTCCCAAACGCATCTCCTACGCCTTCGAACAACGCAACTAATCATATCAACTCAAGACCTTGCGAAACGGCTTGTCTACACATTCGGCCGTGCATCCTCATCAGCCGATCACTTGTGCCATGAAGCGATGAAGGCATACAATGATAAACATGAACGTCCACGAGCCAGAGTCAGAATAGGAGGAGATGCAATTCGCGAAACCTGTTGACGACCATGCGGAAACCGTCCAGGCAGCGCTCAACAAACACATCGTGACTGTCAAAGGAATCCTCGATCGACATAGGTCGGATGCGTGGAACAAGAGGAGGCTGCATCCTGCTGGTTTCGTGGTTGTTGATGGCGATGGTTGGAGCGAAGAAGGAGTTCTGATGGTCCATTGTGGCAAGGATGAGGGCAGTGGACGGTGGTGTGTTGCGCATTGTCGCTAAAGCGAAGGATCTTGGACCGTGCTGACCACGGTGCTTAATGGCGACGATCGCTTTGAATGTGTGCCCAAGATATGTGGCATCGCTGGCTCATAATCGGGCAGAACAGCAAAGCAAGCCAACGAAGAATACTTGAGAACGTCCACCAAGAGGACAGCTGCTTCGTTTCTCAATTGGCGATGGCATTCAAGGCCGCAAGAACTTGAAGACCGTTGCCTGGCCTCTGCTAACCTTGCAAACGACATACTTGACCGTGCAGGCGCCAGGTGTGCGGTAAACCATCGTTGCAGGCGACAGGAGTGGAGATCATTTGGCCTGTATCGCCGCGGGGGCGCTGTGGGGATGGTACGTCCATGACAGCGACGACGATACTGGCGAAGTGGTGTGGAAAGTCCCTACGGGCGCTGGAAATCCATCTTGACGCCTACCAAAAGACTGCGTTGTTGGGTCTTGGCGGCACGTTGTATCATCGGGTGGGCGGGGAAGATGTGTTCGCCGTGAAGGATGGAGATTGCTAGGTGTGAGATCGTACTCGTAGTGACAGCTGCTTGGACAGTTCCGTTTGCTACAATGACATATCAAGAACACAACTTGAACTGCACAGCTTTCCTCTTCTCAATCTTAAAGCCGAAAGCGAGTACCTGCTATCCAGCGACCGCTGCTTCAGGAGAGGGAATGATATCGTAGAGCTCGAGATCGGCGAAGGGACCGCTGCTGTGAAAGCTCAAAGGCAAATATTCATGCGCATTGGCTGAATGCGTGCTGTACGAAGTTCAGGCGATGGTATAGTGAAAGACATGGGAAGAGTCCGAAACGATAATCCATGTCGACTTCAAGTTCGCTTAGTTCTAGTCACTGCCCTCAAAGCCACTGCCGAGCACAATACCGATGCTTGAATCTTCTCCCCAAGCTTTCCGCCTTCGTTCTTCGCCATCACTAAGACGTCGTCACTTTCATTACCATCGTGGCACCAGCGACGGTGAAATTTGTCACTTCATCAACGAGCAAGGAGCCGTGGAATGATTCCACTCTTGCTGACCTGCTCGGTTCCGATATCACCGATGCTCCGATGTAACTGGTCTCGCGCCGTCTTCGGCATGTCAATGTACGATCGGACAGTGGGCAATAAGCTAAGTAGCGTAGCCTTTATCAGGTCCATATGATATGCTACTTTGTGCTCCATTCTATTTTATCATTGAAATGGCGCCGATACTGAAGAATGTTGTAGTCGTCGGCGGCAGTTATGTTGGCATCGTGAGACTCTGGCCTGAGGTTCGTGATCTGACAGCACAGCTAATCATGGTGACAGAATGCAGCTCGCGAGCTCATGAGTATCATACCTGCTTCCAATAGAGTCCTTATTGTTGAGCCACATACCCACTTCAACCACATCTTCACATTCGTGAGAACTCGCATTCGATCCAGGGTGTACGTAGCTGACCAGTCGATGTAGCCCAGATTCGCCATCCTGCCAGGTCATGAGCATTTGTACCATGCAATGGTGTATTCACGCCCTCATCACGACACAGCACGGTAAAGGCACGAGCAACTTACATTTACTCCGATCATCTCCAGATCGACTCATAATGGCACGGCTCAGATAAGATACCTTTCGACTATCTCGTCTTGGCGACTGGAACTCGTCTGGCCGCTCCATCCACGATGCCGTACGATAACGATGTATCCTCGGTCAAGTATCTGCAAGCGTACTAGGCCCAACTTGCTCAATCAAATGCTGTGGCGATCATCGGCGGAGGTGCTGTTGGAGTGCAGATGGCGCCAGACCTCAAAGACATCTACCCGGAGAAGGATGTTACACTCGTTCATTCTCGGGAGAGGCTGATGCATCAGTTCCACGGCGACTTTCACAACATCTTGAAGAACGCATTCGAGGAGCAAGATATTAACTTGATCACGCAAGCACGAGCAAAAGTACCCGAAGGCGGCTTCCGCAACGACGGCGGAACCGTCAATATTCATTTGACGAACGACCAACGTATCTCGGCAGACTTTGTCATTATGGCCACTGGACAGAAGCCCAACAATGGCATAATCCAAAGCTTGCCGACAACGAATCCCGACGGCCTAGTCAACCCAGCAAACGGCTTCGTTCGCGTCAACAAGACTCTACAAATCCAAGACGAACAGTATCCCAACATTCTCGCTGTCGGCGACATCGCAGACACAGGCGTTCAGAAAGCAGCAAGACCGGGCGCTGCACAGGCCAGTTCCGTGACTGGTAACATCCTCTCTCTCATCGAAGGTCGGAAGGCTGCAGCGGAGTACGAGAGCTCACCTAGAGCGATTCATATAAGCCTGGGCCTTAAACGGCACATTGTTTTCCGGAATCCTGATGAGGCTGCGGGTAAGACTAAGCCAACTTGTAATGAGAAGTTCGATAGGAGGGAAGACATGAACGTGGAGGGCATGTGGGGAAGACTTAATGTACCGATTAGGAGGCCTGTTGAGCAGGAGTTCAGGGCTGAGCTAGGAGGTATGAAACAGTGAGACATGTGTGACTCAAGATACAGATAGTTTCCTACTTCCGGAAATTGGCAAGCATAAGCATCTTGAAAATTCAAGTTCAGAAAACCTTGTGAAGTCGCCCCACACGAGATCTGGCTGGAGGTTGATTGTATAGCAATTTATATCAGAAGTACAGGAGACTTAAGTTTTGGCGAAGCATAACGCGCGCCAGTAAACACTTATTGAAAGTGAAACTTTGCCAACGAGCAGTGAAAAGCACGCCAAGCTGTTCCTATCACCCCTGCTTTGCAACCCAAAACATCGCAGTACCACCGCCCTAACATTAACGGAACTCCACGCTAAGTTGCGTCGCCATTTTGTACCGTGATCATCTATCTGTCAATATCTCGCGCCATGTAATACCCCTTCTGATCAATCTCACATACTTCAGAGCCATCTAATTAGCCCAACCCATCCTTCTCGCCACATCCGGCGTAACCCTCTCCCACGGCAAGCCCCAATACCGGCCGTCCCAGAGGTCCGGATGCGGACTCCAGCTCCACCACTCCCGCTCATTCTCGTCGTCTTGGTACTCCCAATCTTCACGACCGCGCGTCTCCCACTGGTGCTCCGTCTTCATGACGTGCTTCTGGAATGGAGTTTCTAGCTTACTCTCAATTCTTGCATAGCGCCAGTCGCCAGAGTATTCAGAGGCCATGATCCAGGCGTGGAGACGTTGCTTACGCTCGAGGGAGGAGAGGAGACCTGTTCCGGTGCAGTCGCGGTAGATGGGGTCGGGGGAGTTTTGGGACGGGGAGGGGAGGTAGGATGCTTCATGACGGTACTTCTCGGGGCATTGCGAGATAGAGTCCCAGATTTCAGGGCCATCGGTATCCCAGTTGTGAGGATTCCAGTCTGAGGCGTCATCGTCCTCGACATGATGGACTGGCTCGATATCGCGGCACACGGAGTGGAGCAGTGCTTCCTTCTCCACCTCCACCCTCTCATCGAAGCGGCATCCGAGCTGCTGGAGTGGGCGGTCGATTCCTTCCAGGATCAGGATATCGATGTAGTTGGTGACGAGATTCTCGTACCAGTAATCATCCTTAGTGTCGCGAAGATATGGATCATCTTTATCAAGGAAGGCTGTGGCGGCGAGGTGGATGCAGACGTCGTCTGGCTCTTCATCCCAGTCAAGGAAATAGTCGAGGCATGCGAAGCTGTTGTTCGAGCTTGTCGACTTTTCGAAGTCAGGTACCTCGAGGTCGCTGTCCAAGTCGCTTAAGTCGCTCGAGTCGCTGATGGCGACAGCTGAGTCACAGACCTCACTCGAGCAGCTGATGCTTTCTGTGCTCATCTGGATGACCTTACGCTTGCTTGGAGCGCGCTTCTTGCGTAACTGGACGGTCTGCCAGTCGCTGGTCCACCCGCGCTCAGAGGCGATATGAGCGCAGATGATGGCCACGGCGCCTGTCATGATCATATTGGTAAAGTCGTACATCTCGAGAATGTATCGCGTCGTTGATACAGCAGAGGACCTATGTCTGTGCTTCTGTCTCGGTGTGCAAGCCTTTGTTATGTCGTTGGTGCTTCGAGTTGACGCTTCGTGCTATGCTTTGGTAAAGCTGGAAGAGATTTTGTGAACGCTGGAGGTGGAGAGTGTACGGATGCAAGACTCGACTTCGACTTTGGTGAATGAGAAATGTATGAAAGGGAGGCGCGAATTTATAATGAAGATTCACTCATCGAGTCCTCAACTTCGAGTCCTCACATGTGACGCATAGACCATTGCACACATCCACTTGCCCAGTCCTCAAACTCTTTTCCCGCTGCATTGATGTGATAAGCGCCATACTTGAGCTTCGTTCACTTCCGTAAGGACCAGGCATGCGCAACGCGAGCGATACCATCGTCCCACACCAACTGCATGGAAGAATCAGGCCAGTATGAACACTCACATCACAGTACATTGTTACGGCTGCGCCCGAGAAATGATAGACTTCGCCAGAGACATGACTCTCGGACGCATGAGCCTTAGAGGTCAGAACCAGAGAGCCGGTGCATGATACCTGAGGACAGAAACATAAGGTGCCTCTCGACCGGCAGATATGGCAGCCCCTTGAGGACGGAAACACGCAGTGCCTCTGAGCCAATTGATATCACAGCTTCGGAGAAGGTCGGTCCAGTGCCGTACGAAAGTCATCAGACCGCCGCGATCTCTGTGAGATAGATCCTGTCGGAGTCATGTACTCGTCGAGAACACCCGTGAAGGGTAGGGCTGCTGTCGGGTTATCCCGAAGATTCTAATGGAAGTGTGCCTGAGTGTATCACCGAAGGACCATGAGACCCTCTGGCAGGCCTCATTTTCGAGAGCAGCAGAGTCGGCTCATAGTGTGTCAATTTCAATTTTATGGAGGAATATGGAGGTCCGGTACTCCCGCATTGCTGATGTTTGCCGGGGCTTGACTTTTTGCTTTGGACTGGTGCATCTGGACTTCGGCATTCAGCTCCCGTTGTAAGCAATGTTAGTATGGCCCGGCTTGATGCCTTGTACTGAAGACAGCAATCCGCCATAGAGCCATACGGCGCAAAGGATTCAGGGTGTATATTCAGGGCAGAGCAACGAGCTTGATGTGGCAAATGCTTGGGCACTGGAAGTCCCATATCAGAATTGTGCCTCGCGTCTTGTTCTGTAAGATATAGACGTGTCCTTGACTTCCACAGTGACAGCATCCTCCCACGTGGGCCAATGTTCACCGGTGATGGAAGTCTCTGAGATGGAACTGGAAGCGAGGGTCAAGCGGACCTGCCTCCGATCGGTCGATCTCTCACAACCCCACCCAATGTATCGGGAGCCGCAGCCACTTGCAACGAACAAAACTTCTACGATCTTTTCTCCGACTTCACCGTGCACGACACATGCACCGAACAGACACAGATCGTCCGGAAGACTCTCTGCCTACCAACTGTTCATGCCGCTCTGCTCCGACGTCGCATCGTAGTGCTACGCCGCCAGTGAGCCAAGCCTCGATCCACAACGGCAACTAGTGTCCCCAGGAATAGCAACATGACAACACCTCTCGTGTTTCCAACGACTCACGAGACGAGACCGCTACTCTTGCTGTGTCACAGCGGAGCAATTGACTCGCTATTTCCGAATGTTACTGCTACCAAATGTGGGCAAAATGCATCCTTTGCTGTTCACGACCTCCGATAGTTGGCACTACTGGGATAGGGAATCCTACTGCACACGAGAACACGACATAGTGTCTACGAATAGTAGGTGTTGTCAAAAACACCGCCACGTGAGGCACATACCTCCACGGCGCGGTCGATGTATAAGATCGTGATGGGAACGAGGTAAGTGACTCTCTATTTCCAGATACTTCTCGCCACAAGCCAAGTTATCAGAAAGAATTTTCATATTCATTCACTGGGCAGCTCGCTTGAGCATCTGGCAGACGACACCTTTTACATAAAGATCCGTCTCCCATCCTCTGTCCGGGCCTTCACCTGTCTACGCATAGCCAAAAAACCTCACACCTTAAGCACACCAACATGAAGTCCACATTCTTCGCAGCTACAGCGGCGGTGATCTTCCTGGCTGGCACAAGCTTTGCAGCACCTCTCCATAGAAGACAATGTCACATCGACGCAGATGGAACCCAGACATGCAGCACAACACCCACATGCTCAACTCAGGAAGATGGCTCAGTCTCCTGTGTGATGCGACGAAGTGATGACAAGCTGGCCAAGAGGCAGTGCCAAATCGACACAGACGGCAAGCAAACTTGTAGCACCATACCCGTCTGCACGAACCAAGAAGACGGCTCAGTCGCCTGTGTCCTGAAGCGCGCCGAGAGCGAGGAGCTCGAGAAGCGACAATGCTACATTGACGAACAAGGAGAGCAACACTGCAACGAAACTCCCATCTGCACCACTCATGACGACGGCACAATCACATGCGTCATGAGGCGTAGCGAGGACCTTTCCAAGCGGCAATGCTACATCAATGAGGACGGCGAGCAGATCTGCTCCACCACACCAGTCTGCAAGACACAGGAAGACGGCACTCTCGCCTGCACCATGAAGCGCGGCGAAGACCTTTCTAAGAGACAATGCTACATCAACGAGGACGGCGAGCAAATCTGCGCCACAGAACCCCAATGTTACAAGAACGACGACGGCTCCGAGTACTGTGTTCTCAAGCGCAGCGATCTGGCCAAGCGCCAATGCTACATCACAGAGGATGGGGAGCAAAATTGCGCCACTGAGCCAACGTGTCATACTGAGGAGGACGGGACGGAGGTTTGTGTGCTTTGAACGAGGACGAATGAGAACGATGACGAAAGAACTTGATGACCGAAAAGACATGATGGACATGAACAATGGAAAGAGAGTAATGCTAATGCGCGCAGAAATGGCGGCGGAGTGTCGTCATGCAATATGATAATGATAGAGATACAGATGGCCGTTAAAACGCAAGTGATGATCAACCAAGTCTACGACTAAGATTCTGGATCTTCTCACTCATCATCGCTCTTTGCTTCCACATCTCTGGCAGTAATGCCTGAGACCTAGCAGCCCAGTGGTCCACCAGTCTATTCAAGGACCGCTGGAGTTTGCTCTTTCATACGCTCCTTCATTCTGGCTGTTCCGTTTCTCGGCGGAGTTGCCATACTGCGGCACAGTCATTGGTCTACAGCTTCCCTTGGCCGGCATATCACGGGCACGAACCGTCCTCTGGCCACTCTCACTTGTCCTCCCCGTCTTCAGCGCCCTCGCCGTATACTAGCGACTTCCTCAACCCCAGCCAACATCAAGGAGTATGCCACTCACGGGCGATCTTGACTCCCAACAATCGCTACAGTCGCAATCACAATGGCATCGATGTACTCCGTCATGCTCTGGATCACTTCCAGTGAGAGCATGTAAAGCACCCCAGCCTCTTTCGCCTAGGGAGCTGCGAGGTTGTATTGTGCCAGAGCTTTGTCGGAGGAGGTGGTGGGAAAGAGTTCTTTTGTGGACAAGGGGGTCCAGGTTGAAGCTACTTTGCTGCGTCGTGCGAGGAAAGTGAAGCCGGCGGCGGAAGGTTGTGTCGTGGTTGTTAAACGCCATTGGTATGGAGAGGCAGAGCTGCCGGCGATTGTGAGAGCGGAATGGTCGGTGAGTGGTCTTCGCCAGGCAAGATTGTACGACAGATGGCGTAAGGTCCCTGATGATGCCGAGAAGTGTGGCTCCATGGGCGATTCTGCTGCTCTCTCCAGCTCTGCATGCCCCCATTGCTGCAACCACAAGGCGAGCATCTCATCATCGCAGATTGGTCGAACGGGTAGCATTGGAGCTTGCTCGTCGCATTCTGCGATATCAGTGGGGTTCGATTCACCGAGCTTCTTGACAACAAACGCTGGAGCTTCGAACAGTTCCGCATGTTCATACCCGACAGCGGGATTCTCGTGGGTAGAGACCTTGTTGTCGGCAGCGTAAATCGCACTCACGAGCTCTTGTTGATTTGTCGCTCAGCACTCCCGGTATTGGTGGCGACTTTGTATGTCGTCCCTTATTTCACGGTGTGATAACGTAGAGGTCGTCTGAGCTTGCAAACTATTCGTACGCCGGCGGCGTCACTTCGACCCATTGCTCCTCGTAAGCTAACTTTTGAGCTTTGGTATCCACCATATCCACCGAGTATGTCCTTGCTGCCTGGTCTGGATTTATGGTCGATGTGGGACTTTCGAACTGCCCGCTTGTCAGTTCGGCGGCGAATTTCCATAGAGATGGCCGCTGTACGTCAAAGGGTCTGATTCGATGTATACCATTCCTCTGCCTGCCAATACCATACACCATCGATCCAGCCCTACAATCTGCATACGGCACATTCAGTTGCCTACCATACCGTTAACGTTGACCTACCTCGCTTACCTGGCTCCGAACGACGGATGTTCTGCGCCACGTGACGCATCCTTGAGGCAGAAGCTTTCAAATGGGCAGTGTTCGGATACTCGCCTCCCGATCACCGCGAGCTGATGTCACTTTGAACGCGAGCTTAGACTAAACATGCTGGCGTGCGTGTATTATGATGTGATGAAGATGTGGTTGTCGCAAGACTGGAAGTGCCTTGTCTCGTATGTTAAGCAGCCCTAAGCGCCGGTCTGAGTGCTGAGACATCCTGCCGGAAGACATCGAGACTGCATTTTGCCACTTATTCTTGCATCGTCGTTATCCATGACTGTGACCCCGATATCTTCATTGTATGCTCCAGCTCTTTCGCAGAATTCATGCCATGTCCTTGTGTTGCGCGCTTGCGGCAGTCGGTGACATTCGATGGGCTCACCAGAAGTGTCTCTCACTTTGTATGGTTGAGGTCGGTAGTCCGCAAGCTAGCGCGGTCAGCATTTTAGCCATTCACAGCCCGAACGTATGCCGAGGTCCAGAATCCTTGTCAATTGATCAATCCATATCGAGAAAGATGCCATCAAGGCTTGTGCATATACGCGTCCTGTACTTGGAAAGCAGCACACAATCTCCCACCCATCAGCCAGGCTCCACCCAATGCACTTTCCGTTACCCGCTCGCAAAAATCAGAAAGAAGATACGGAACTCGTTTTGTCATCTGTCGTCCTCATCCAAAACTCCTCACCACCAAGAAATCTATCCTCTCACGAACTGCACACCCTCATTGCTCTGCTTCTTCTCCTTCTTGCCTGTGCAATGCTTCACAATCCACGGGTGTACTTCCACCTCATCCAGGTTCAGCCTCTTTTCCGGGTCGAGCACCAGCAGTCTCTTGATGAGGTCCCTAGCCTCAGGGCTGACAAAGCTCGGAACTGTCATCTCGCCTCTCGCGATTCTGCGCTGGGTCATAACCGGCGTGTCCTCGAAAGGGGCTTCTCCGACCAGGAACTCGTAGGTCAATACACCCAGCGACCAGAGGTCGACTTTCTCGGTGTACCAGTTCTCTTCCCGACCTGGCTTGATCATTTCGGGTGGGAGGTAGTCGAGCGTTCCGCACATTGTGTTCCGCCTGTTGTTGGGAGCGTGGACTGACCAGCCGAAGTCTGAAATCTTGATCTCGCCGTGTAGGCCAACGAGGATGTTCTCTGGTTTAATGTCCCTGTGCATGACGTGTTTCTTGTGTAGGTACTTCAATGCGCTCGCCATCTGCGCGACATAGCCGGCCGCTTGTGGTTCGGGGAACCGCTGTGCTTTTCGAAGGTGCTTGTATAGTTCACCTTTGCCGGCGAATTCGAGGATGAGGAAGATTCGTTTCGTGTCGTGGAAGTGGCCGTACAGGCGGAGGATGTTTGGGTGCGCGAGGTTGGACTGGATCTCAATTTCGCGGCGGACTTGTTTCTCAACCTTCCCAGCTTGAAGCTCGGACTTGTGCAGGACTTTCAGAGCGCAGACGAAGCCTGATGATCGCTCGCGGGCGAGATAAACGCGACCGAACTTGCCCTTGCCCAATGGCTTGCCAATCTCGAACAACCCTAGATGCCATTGTTTCGGCGTCGGCTTTGGTGCTTCTCGCTGTACTGCCGATTGCGGATCGGAACGTCTCGACTCGGTCGAAGGGCGTTGTGCTGCTTGCGATGGAAGAGTGATCTTGGTAAGGACGGTTTGGGTGGGCTTGCTGCCGGCGTTCGGTGCGAGCTTTTGTAGCGGCAGCTTCATGCGCGATTGTGTTGTCGCAGTCGATGTGCCGAGATTGGACAGTGAGATCGCATGACTGAGTGAGCTCTGCATAGCATGTTAGCAACGCAATGTGAACAGTACGATGGCATGCGGTATACCTTTGACTGATGCTTCGGCGCTGGTTGTGCTGTGCTATCATGGTTCTCATCCTGCACCGATATGCCCTCAAAGCGCTGTTCCAGCGTCTGTATATCTGCCATCTTATTTCGTTACTGTCAATGAGTGTCGCGATGTGCAAATGTTAGTGAGATATAACGAGTGCGGTGGTCGCGAAAGTGGTTAGGATGAAAGACTGGGCTTCGTCAACAGAAGTCGCGCTTTTGCCGTCGTCACAGCAACAATCTCGATGTCTCAGCCCCGCATCTCAGATTCACCTCACCAACTGCACATGCAACTCTTCCAATTACCAGCACGTTGCCAGCCATGGCGCAACAATATGGCACAAAGTCTCACACCTCGCCGAACTTGGAATGGAGAGTCACGACACGGAAGGAACCCATCCTCAAAGCCGAGCCGATCGAAGCGCTGTCCAACGACATCGGCATCCCAATCCCCGAGATGATCTTTGGCGACAACTTTGTTTCTATCACACATCTTCCGACCAAATGGATGCTGAACTTCAATGCACGAGATGCGTTAGATCGAGTTAGCAAGAATGAGGAGGGAATGCTTCAAGTCGCGGTCGCAGAAGAGTGGAAGAAAGATCGCCAAGGACAGCTCGATGGGAATGCGGATGCTGTGCTGGGACTGGGTGTTAAGGGTGTGATGAAGCCGTTTGATTGGAGTTACAGTACAGACTATGTTGGGACAACACATGCAAAGGATGATGGTTGGAGGCCAGCGAAAGAGGATGAGGTAGTAAGGACGGATCTGCTCTCGAGACAAGACCCGATCTTGTTCTTCGATGCGGTGGATCTGTACGAGGACGAGCTGGCAGACAACGGGATTGCGCTGGTCAACATCAAAGTCCGCATGATGCCAGAGAGACTGCTGGTGCTGAGCAGGTTCTTCTTGCGGCTGGATGGAGTCATCGTGAGAATACGAGACACAAGGGTGTACGTGGAGCACAGCGGGAAGAAGATTGTGCGGCAGTACACTTCGAAGGAAGAGAAGTATGAGGTATTGAAGAAGGGACTGGAGAAGAGGAGAGAAAATGTGCCCGAGGCTTTCAGAGATGCTGCATTGCTGGCGCCGATGCTGAGGACGGTCGAGGATAAGGTCGAGGTATTTGAGATGGAGTGATCACGGAGTCCTGTACGGGAAAATCCCAGATTTCCGCTGGATTCCCATGGTATGCCACCCATATCGGTGCAAATCATCCGCCCTCAGGACCTGCTCGGCGGTGGCAATACGTGCTCTTCCATCACGAAGTCATCGAGGACCGAGTCGTGCGCTGCTTTCATTGCTTCGCGTCCAGTCAAAGCAGAGGCACCGCGGATGTTGTCTGCTATCGCTGCCGACACCCGTGCCTTCTGTGCACCGCCTTGGGCCACGAAGCCCTCGGTATGCTGAGTAGATACCGCTCGTCAGCCATTGGTAGTGGGTGCCGGATCATTACCGACGTCAGCTTTCGAGGCCGAGATGAAGCTCAGCAGCTTTGTCGCGTTGTCGCCTGCCGCGCCGTCAAGGTACATGTTACAGTCCTTCTTTAGAGCCTGCTCGATCTTGCATAGCCAACAAGCCACTTGGTGAGATCTCCATGTTGCGGTGTTCGCTACGAGCTTTACTTGGACCAGGTGATTGCCATGACCACCGGCTGGCGTGTGGTGCCGAATGCTTTGTTTCAAGAGACTGGCACGTGGCACGCTGAGAATGGCCTCCCTCATCACGGCGACTGCAGCCTGTGGCCTGCTTCGGATCCAGGATTTCGCCTCATGGAGCTGCCACATGGTCATACGTTGACTCTCGGCGCCGATGTGTACGACAAACCTGTTACGTCCATAGTAAAGACTCAAAGTCTCGTTGCGGAGCGCGCGGCATGTTTGAGCGATGGCTACCTGGTCCCGTAAGGTATCCTTCGACCCATCTGCAATGTCCTCCACCATCCAACAGTTGTCGTTGGGATCGTCGTTGGAATAGTGTTTTGGCTCGCTGTAGGTCTTCCCGCCGCGGGTATCGACGACAGTGTTTGTCGGCAGCACAAGATGGTACACCTTGTTGCGCAGCTCAGCCGGTAGTCTGCGCAGCAGACAGCCTTCATTGCGGTTTCCAAGAGTTTGCAGTGGTATTCGTCCATCTTGTGATGTTGGTGCTTGTTGATGAGAACGTTGGGGTGAAGAAGAGGTGTGACAAAAGTCGGGCATTAAGTCTTATTACTGGTACACCTTGTCCAACAAGCTGCATGTGACACACCAAGCGCTCACCACTGGCCTCACTTCACTTTCAGCATGCTCTGATCATGCCCATCACATGCTGCGCTGCAAATCTCGTGGAAAAGATTGTCAGGAGCTCTTCCTGTATGTCCTATCTCGCTGCCGAAGCCATGAGGCGGGGCGGGGCGGGTGCATGTAACGATAGGCGCAATCAAAAATTTGCTACTGACCTGAGGCTCGAACATCGAACATTCACGCAACCGTGAAGTCTTGAATGTGCTATACTTCTCATTGCAGGCCATGGAACAGTATCGATACAAGCAGTTTCTTGTCCATGCAAAGAAAATGCCCGCCAGCGATTCCAGATGGTTCAGGCCAGAGTATCAGTCTTGCGTCATGGCGAAGGTCATTATACCAGGCTTTGTCATTGGACGATGTTGTCCTGCCATCCCGCGACGGGCCATGAACTATAATGCCTCGTTCGCCTGTACCGAGCGATTGATCTGGCAGAAGAGATGTGAATCATCTTCTGGGCTGTACAAGAGCTGAGATATCATTCACCTATACTACCTCCTCGTCGGATTGACGACCTCCTCCACATCATCAAAATTATCCACCTCCTCTGTGCTGCCACTGTGCTGACTCTGGGCATCCTCATCTTCCGACGCCTCAACCGAGATTGGCGGGGCGGAATTTCTGTCCAACTGTTGCGATCCACCTTTCCTGCCGAAGAAATCGTCTGTCTGTAGCCCTCTCACAGCGTCACTCCGGATACTCTTCTTCATGCTGCCGCCCGTCGCTCTCGCGAGCTTGATTGCCTCTCTTACAGGTACCATTGCTGCGTCTCTACATGCTTCTTTGATGTCGCTCCCGGACATACCGGCTGATACTCGGACCAGCACGTCGAGGTCGAAGGCGGGTCGTCGGTTGCCTTCCAAGTATGCACTGTCACTCCTAGGATCACGCAGAGCTTCAGAATATCCAGTGTCGATCTTGGTATCCCGTAACGTAAGTTCGAAGATCTGCCGCCGTTGTCCTGCGTTCGGCAACGAGACTGGGAACTTCTTAGGCATTCTCCTGAGGATCGCCTCGTCGATGTCCTGTATTCTGTTCGTGGCACCGAGAATACATATCCTTTGCATTCCGCGGTCTGTTGTTGATGAGGCGAGGCCGTCCCAATGTGTCATAAATTCTGCCTTCACCATCCCGCTGGCTTCGTGCTCTCCGCTCCTCCGTTGACCTAGTACTGCATCGATTTCGTCGATGAACACAATGACAGGCTGCAGTTTCCGCGCTAATGAGAAGACTGCTGCGACGAGTTTATTACTGTCGCCGTACCACTTTTCCGTCAGAGTCGAGATGTGCAGGTTTATGAATGCAGCGCCTGATTCGCGGGCAAGTGCTTTTGCAAGCATTGTCTTTCCGCATCCTGGAGGTCCGTACAGCAGCACACCGCTGGGTGCAGTGAGAAGCGAGGAGTGGTTGGCGTATAGATGGGGCATGGTCAGAGGGTATATGACAGATTCGCGCAGCTCTTCAATGATCTCGTCAAGTCCACCGATGTCGTCAAAGGTTACGGGTATCTCTGTCGGTTGTACGACTTCCATAGCGATTGTTTGTTCATACGTCGTAAGGGCGAGCTCCTCTTTCCGCGGCCTTCGATCCCTACGGTTGTCTTCATCGTCGTAGGCATCTTCGTAGTCGTCCTCGCGGTCTCTATCGTGATTTGAAAATATGTTCTGTAGTCGCTGAGTAGCAGCGAGCTTCTTTGAGTCGGCTTCTGCTTTCTGTGCGCGATCGGGATCTAGCTGTCGAATAAGATGCTGGGCGGCATACCAGGCAACGAGGGGCTGGTGAGCAACGGTTGTCAGTGTCTCGAGTATGCAAGAAGGTCCAATGGCGTGGGCGCATACTGCAGCGAGTACTAAAACGACGTCTCCTATGTAAGCGTACCACCGCCGATCTCCATGTGCCATATTCAAGCAATGCTAGTTGGTGGATGGAGTGAATGTATTAGTCGCATGCTTCTTGTGCATGTGATCGAAGGCCGTCGTTGCTGGCGCGGTGGACGCCCGACGCCACGTCACTGTGGCTTGTGCCGATCTGATGCCGTCATGCCGAGATCCGAGTGCGATCAATCGCGTCGCGTCTTCCTTCGTCGCGTCTTGAAGTGAAAGTTGATCGAAAACACATCTTCTCAGCATACAACATCACAGCAATGTCGAGACCCAACGGCCTTGAGCACGAACCGGCACAATCCACCACAACAACATCCTCCGGCGAAGTCGTCCAACCAGCCATCACGACACCCCACGAAGAATTTCAATACCTCAACCTTATCCGCGAAATCCTCGATAACGGCGAACACCGTCCCGATCGAACAGGCACAGGAACGTTGTCGATACCCTTTCCACCACAACACAGATACACACTATCACGACCAGACGGCTCCTTAATCCTCCCTCTCCTCACAACAAAACGCGTCTTCCTCCGCGCCGTCCTCGCCGAACTCCTCTGGTTCGTAGCAGGAGACACAAACGCAAAAACACTCCAAGATCAGAACGTGCACATATGGGACGGCAACGGCTCGCGTGAATACCTAGACTCCGTCGGTCTAGGGCACAGAGAAGTGGGCGACCTCGGCCCCGTCTACGGGTTCCAATGGCGGCACTTTGGAGCCGAATACAAAACCTGCCACGACGACTACACCGGCCAAGGCGTCGACCAACTAGCCGAAGTGATCCACAAACTCAAGAACAACCCTTACGATCGTCGGATAATATTAAGTGCCTGGAACCCCGCAGACCTCAAGAAAATGGCCCTCCCACCCTGCCACATGTTCGCCCAATTTTACGTCTCTTTTCCCTCCACTTCCCAGACCCGTACAGACGGCACAAAACGCGGAACCCTCCACACACTCCTCTACCAACGCTCCAACGATATGGGCCTTGGCGTACCCTTCAACATCGCGAGCTATGCTCTGTTGACACACATGATTGCGCGAGCGACAGATCTTGTCCCGGGAAGTTTGACGCATACGATGGGGGATGCGCATGTTTATCTTGATCACAAAGAGGCGCTGGAGGTGCAGTTGACGAGACAGCCGAGGGACTTCCCAACTTTGGAGATTAAGAATGCGGTCGGTTGTGGGATTGATGGGTGGACGCCGGAGGATTTTGAAGTGGTGGGTTACAAACCGCACGGGAAGATTGATATGAAGATGAGTGTATGATACCAATGACAACGTTTGGGCAGGCTGTCTAGAACGCGAACGAGAACAACAGTCAACGCTGCGTGCAGTAGCTCTCAAACGAAAGTCATACGTCTATGCTACCGCGAGCTGCGTCTCAGCAGTGACCTGAATACCTGGTATTCATGCGATACTGCATGCGAACCGGTTTCTGGCCAATCGCTGCTCCTTGAGCGCAGCGTCCCCTTCTCTTCAACACTTCCCGTTCCGGAGCATCTTATCCATGTTGACCTCAGCATAAGCGTACCTGCGTTCCTCGGACTCCTTCGCTTCGTTGAGCCTGTCATGCAAAGCTTTCATTCCTCCCTCCTCAACGATCTTCCCGTACTCCGGCGTGAGCACCCATACACCATCGGTCAAGAAATTGATCGCCTCGCCACCATCAAATAGCCGCGGTTCATGCCCATCGGCCTCGTTCTTGATCTGCGCTTTGGGCGGTGGAGTGATGGTCCTGTCTGCTGTGGTCTCCGCCAACGTGACCTTAACGGTGCCGTCAGCGTTGAGGCCGATCTGGCTGACGGGCTTGCGGATGCCGAGATTCGCTAGAGAACGATTGATGGAGCCGCGAGTGGAGTTGAGCGCCTTTTCTCGGTCTGAGGGATAGTCTCTCAGCCACGAGGTGTAGACTTCCATCGCTGTGTTGAGAATGTTGTCCTCATTCTCTGGCGCTTGACCGAAATAACCGCCGATTTGGATGAAGAAACTCCCGAACACAGACGCTTCCAAGATTGACACGGTGTGGGAATATGGTTCGGCGCGGCAAACGAGAGCTCGCGGGCTGTAAAGCATGTGTGGAGTGTCAGTGAAGAGCTGTCGGGACAGTTGCATTTCAAAAACGTGCTTTAGACCCTCCTCGCCGTGCTGTGGGATGGTAGCGTTGAAGTGCTTGCCGGCTATGGGGAGAAGACAGTCCGGGTTGAGGAAACGCTCCTTCTCGTCGCAGGCGGCTTGCCAGAGAATGTCGTTGAAAAGATCGCTCAGGATTAGCTTCTTAGAGGCAATTGTGTCCATCAGACCACAGGCGATGGCTGTATCTCGGACCGAGGCGAGCATGTCGATGGATTGCTGGAAGAGGCCAAGGAAGTCGAAGTGTAAGCCTTGCTCGTCATGGAATGCGATATCTCGGAGCACTTCCACGATCTGTCTTGGATCAAGTCTTTTCGTCTTGGACCACTGCTTAGCGATGACTGGATTAGTAAGGCCGGGACCTTCTTCGCTGAAGGCTCTGATTGCCTCATATAGTTTGCGCGTGTTGAGAAACATCTGAAAGCTTCCGAAGCTCTCGTCGTCGCCATCAGAGTCAAGATACGAGACATGTCGCAGTTTGGGGGCTTTAGTGGCCGTCACGAGTTGATGAGGAAGCTCCGGTGGTTGTGGATGCATGACTTGTTGGAGACTCACTCCCATGGCTAGGGAGTACTGCTTGGCCGCCGAAGCTATGGACCCATCGCCGGTACGTAGCAACCGATTTGTTCTAGGCTCTCGATTAAAAGCAAAGTCCATGTCTATCCTTCGAATAACTACCTTGGAGCGTGGCCGCATTGTGCAAATGAGCTGCAGCAAGCAGAGTGCGGTGGATGTTCACGAAGCCTTTATACTGCTCTCGTACTGTATGAGAGCTATCCAGGTGGCTTGTCCAGCTAGGAGTGGTAGTGCCGCTAGAATACTTGCTGGCATGAGGATTGGCTTGCGTTTGACTTGAGGTCTGTTGGCCAGTAGGAATTCGGCCTGCTGTGCGACTGAGGAGTAGCGTTGCCTCGCTCCAGCTCGCAGAGCGCAAAGTCTAGCGGGAGCCTCAGAGTTCGCTGACGAGCGTGCGAGTGTGCGGAACATTCAACCTTTAGGAGATCCGTTCTCGTAAGCGGGAGTGATGTTGATCGCCAAGTCAGGAACCTTACCATCTGGCCCAGCGGCGTGCGATTGAGCATAATTTGGTGACTCTTCTCGCCAGTCGTCGAAGGCTTCCACCAGACGTGGCAGTCGCTCGAGCATTGGGGTACACTCACGCAAACCGCGCTCGAGATTGCCTTGGAGCAGGTCGCAGACGTCCACGTACATGGCGGTCGCCGCGACCATGCCCGTGCAGAAGTGTCTAGGTTGGCAGACCAGGTCGTGGAGCGGGAAGGTATAATGATCGCAGTAGGGCAGGAGTCGAGTACGATCTGGTTGATGAAGATGGTAGCCAATTGACCTCGAAGTATTGTACGGGAGGCCTGCCAGCTTCGCCGTGTCGCCGACTATGCTCAGCAAAAACTTTGCGAAGGGATGACCAGGACATACTGAAACAACTCTGCACGCCTTTACCATTTCGGGCTTGAACTGAAGGTCATTGACGAGCTGCATCACGTCAGTCATGGCACATCGCGCCGGCATCAAGAGGAAGGAAGATCTTCGTCTGATTGCCAACTCTATGTCCCTGTCATCACAGTGAAACTCGAGCTGATTGCAGGCACGGTATCTTGCAGTGCTAACATAGGACTCACGTCCCAGGTATTCCACGATCTGTTCGAAGTCCTGAAGTTCTGAGTGTGTTCTGTGAGACTCGCTGGCCAGGAGGAAGGAGATCTGAATGGCGTTCTCTGTCGTATGACATGCTGCAATGAAGCTGAGCTTCCCAGCATAGTAGTCCCGTCAGAGTTGTCGGATCTGTACCCTCACCTCCCAAAGATCCTGGAAGAGACAGTAGATGGCGAAGGCTTTATCCTCTTCATCGCTTTCTGCCAACTGATATTCAGACTCGTTCACCACCGGCGGCTTCGATCGTGGAGGACCAGTTGAGCCAGATTCTGTGTCGCTGGTCTCGCTGCTTGGCTCCTCGAGCTCGAGATGCAGGTAAAGGTTGCTCAGATCCTCCATACCATTGACTTCAACCTTGCTCTCGTGTCTGGGTCGACGACTCTGACCTCTTTGCGAAGAACTTCGTATAACATCTCCAGTCGGTGCAAGAAGTGCTAATGTTTGTTGTTGGACTCGACTAGATCTGCAGGCGAATGTTGGTCGCCTGAATATGCGAGATACCATTGCGCGCAAGCTTTCCGACCCTCTATGGTGTGCTTCGTTACAGCGACTATTTCCAGAGGAGTCTCGATCTTTGGATCGGCATCTATGATCCGCTGAGCTAGAATGATGAGTCTGTCGACTGGGATCTTGGTGGGAACCTGCGCGCTGAGCTTCGTAGGCTTCTTACGGGAAGCGTCTGGTGCCTTTTTGGCAGTGATCACACTCGGCTTCTTCGGCTTCTTGAGGATGACAGGGCGCGGCGCGGTTGGTGCTGATTCACAAAGCCATCTGAGCAGCTTCTGCGTGCCAGCTTTGTACCGCTTGTAAGTGTCTACGAGCGGATTTGAGGTCATAGCTGTTGCCGCTGGGTCGAGTCGAGGAAGCAGGCAAGGCAATCCGGGTAGTGAGTGCGAGTGTGTTGGAAACAGCTGTCGGCTGTGTGGTGGTGGTCGTGATGATGGCTGTGGCGGTTTTGCGAGGATTGTGCAGTTGGAAGCGCGTGTTGTGATCGTGAGGTTCGGACGACAAAGCGTGGAAACGTCTCGATATATATCCGAGACTCTATCTCCATTCACTCAACAGTCCGCATTGCCCCGCACATGTATTCAGCAGAGATTGTGGCTGCATCCTATCGTTGATCGCGACCCACCTGGAAATGCATGTGTCAGTAGGTGAAGTGCACTGTCGTCATGTTTTGAGTCATGATCGCGGTTAGCACATGACAATTAAGCCTCAGTTGATATGACGAAGCGATTCGTATGTTGATGAGTGAATATGTCCATTACAAGATGCTCCTCAGCCTGACCTACGGTCTAAGCGTATTGCGAAGCTCACGTCCTCTGTCACCGCGTCTTCTGAAAGTCGCGATTGTCCAAGTTGAGTGAACGCCAGCATCAGCCGTGTATATACTTCGTCACAGTGTAGCACGGGACACTGTATACCCCGACAGGAATCTTACCGAAGGGGGCATCGTTAAGGTTGTCGAAAGGGCCGCCGACGGGAATTGTGCCCTCCTTGTTGCCGTAGGCACGGCACTGAACAGCGGAGAGGTCAACACCCTAGACATTGCTGCCGGAGGGGATGCCTGTAGGTGATGTAACTCAATCAGAAGCGATCGAGAGCTGATTGATCTGGACGGAAGTCTTTCCACAGACTTTGGGATTCGTCGAATCGTAGCCGCAGACCTCGACACTTACGTTGAGTGTGATCGGCTGCTCTGAGCACCGACAGCTCATGTCACTTTCAACGGCCACGCGGAGACTTCCTGAAGATTGCCGTATGTTGTTTCGAGATCGACCTTTCCTTGTGGAAGCAGTTGCTGCTGGAGATGAGGAGGTGGGTTATTCTGTAGACCTGCCCTCTGTGTCTGTCAGCGTAGCAAGATTTGTCAACTTAAGTAGCATACTGGCACCATGCAGAAACGCTGACGCCTGTACTGGAGCATGAAATGATGGTATGATCACGGTTTGAAGTGCATAAATCAGTGCAACAACCACAAAAGATGCACACCGTGGCCGTAAAAGTTGTCATTGGCGATCATCATGGGCTGCCGTAGATGCTGCAAGATCAGATTGCTACTTATGATGAGATGTTGGCGAGCGTGGGTCCGTACGTGCGGCCCAGACATAGATAGAGCATATTGCTGGTCGCTCGATGCCGGAGCAGGAGTGCGAAGCGTTGTGATGACGGGTGGAGAGAAGTATCGGGCAGGAGGAGCGACAGGAAGATCGGGCAAGCGAACCGCCTCACGTGACGTACGATACGGCCGATAGAGCGATCCTTCCTGGATTGCAGCCTCCATCCTCTCAGCTTAACCACAACATCAATGCTGTTACGGCCGGCATATCGTTGTATGTGGAAGCCACTGCCATCGTTCTGCCAGCGTGCGCCATATAGAAACGGCGACTGCCTTATTTCGAAGAAGGTAAGTTTGATTCGTACACTTACCTACCTGCTCAGTCGCAGACAAGACATCCTACGCGCGTGAACACCAAGGAACCGTTGAATATCGCCATCGGAAAGGACTACTCTCCAGAATCGAGGACAAAATTAAAAGCCAAGACAAAGAAGCAGCAAAGATGTCGCGATTCTTCCCACACTCACCCTACGCCGAAGACCAACCTCTAGCACACACTCTACTCTGGTCGCACGTCCTCTACCGCGGCTTCCAGACAGGAGCAACATTAGGACTGGCCGTCGGCGCAACGCAAGCACTTCTACAAGCTCGCAGAGCACGAAGAGGCAGCCCTACAGTACAGCGAGCACTACTGGCGACGACGCTGCGATCAACGGGCATAGGAGCCGTCGCATTCACCGCTCTCATGGTTCCCGGCATCTTCATGCGAATGAACGGACGGGAAGAGATTGAGTGGAAAGATCGGAGCTGGAGGTTGATGGAGAACAAGGGACAGGTAGAAGTTGACGACTGGAGTTCGGTCGGCACAGTCGCGGGCACCATGGCTGCTGCAAGACGAGGCGCTTCCCAAGAAGCTGGCAGGGCAAAGTTCTGGAGATTGGCAGGTGGTGCAGGAGCTGGCAGCATGGTTGGTGTTCTCGGATATATGGTATGGCGATATGGTGTGAATGGCGGAAAGTGGCCGGAAGATAGTAGCCAACGATGAGGCTTAAGAGAGCCTTTCTTATCAAGCGTTCAAGCGTAAACACTCGGAGTGGAGGCGGTCGTTCCGTGTGTTCGTAGCCGTAGTTTAAACGTACAACCCATCTTCTCCCACCCGGACCTCTGGTTCATGTCCACGACTTGGAGAACCAGGAATCTGGAATATGGCGCATCCTACACCTTTGTTTCCGCGGGATGTTCCAGTCCGGAAAGACCACTGAAGCCAATTATCCTACCAAAAGACTCCTGTGCTCTGAAGACTTGCACCAGACCTCACGACCTGCCTCGTTGTCTCTGTGCCAGACTGCGAACCTTCCTCGTACTATGGGCGACCGCGGGGACTGCGAGAAGGGCCATGAACCACAGAGATCCGTGTTCTCGGTCCAGACTGTAGCTTAGGCGCTTCTGATACTTTGTCGTCCTTCTTGACTTCGTATTGAGTTTCTCACCACCTTACTTGGACACGCGCTTGGCCGATGCTTTCATGCCATCACAGTGCAGGCGGATGTAAAGGCGTTCAAAACCGAGACGCCTGATATTGCCGTTTCAAATTCAAGAGCTATGAGATTCAGAGAACCTGAGTGTACCTCTGCTAGCCACCTCCTACATCCACCTGCAGCGAATTTTGGACCTCCCGAGCCCTTCATGAGCGACGGTCTCCTCAGCTTCCGCCGTGCCTTCCAATGACTTGCGTCCGGAATGGATCCCAGACCCGTGGACTGCGTGCTGAGCTGTCCAGTCATACGGCACGGTTGGAGTCAACCTGACTACTTGCTGAATAATCCGTGTTCAAAGCGAAGCGTCGAGCAACCGATGGCTTGCAGAGAGGTTATTTGTATTGGTGACCATGATCACTCATGATGCCGTCTCCCCGGTAGTCAAAGCTTCGGCGCTGACGACTTAGCCTAAAGACGGTATCCGTGGAGTGTGCTCTGTGCTGTCTATACAACGACTTGCAGCAAGCCCGGCCTCCCTGACCCATCGTCAGCGTCCATGATCTGCTCGAGGCATATTGTACTCTGGCGAGCGCGCGCTGTGGTGTTGTCCATGCGCTCCGTAACGCCCAATATGGCTCTTACCCGCGGTCAGTCGCGAGTTCCAGCCGCGATGTACGGGCGACTGAGCGTGCTTCGCAGTCAGGTCCGGTGCATTGCTCTCGAAGACAGAGCTGTGTGCCACTCTCTGGTGTTCGCTGCCCGAAGACGAGTTTATTTTCACTGCTCTTCTCATCTCATCTCTTGCTTCCAAGCAATGGTATAGGCGTCGCCCACGAACGGTGTCGTGGTGTCTGGACGATGCCTGATCTTCAGCGGATCAATCGATACTCTTACGCTCTTGCTGGCTTGTTGCGCCGGGACGGCAGTGGAAGATCCTTCGCGCAGGAAGCTGGACGTTCCTCGCCTTGTATGCTCGATCATCGACGGTGTGGTAGACTCAGACTCGATCGCCTCCTTGGACTGGTCGTTATCGTGCCTCCGCGACCAGATATGGCACTGAAGCAACTTGTAGCCTTGCTTGGACGTCAGTGAACAGACCAACATGGCCAGCTGCAATATACGCATGAATCGCGGTGTGGCGGTGGTGAAGTGGCCCTGCGATATCACGAAGGTCCGACGTCCGGTTTGCAATCCAGAGAAATCCTAAGCCGCTTCAGCTCGCTGGAACACCGAAGCAAGGGATGAGATCTTTTACTACCTACGTTCACCACGACGCACATCATGTCCACGGTCCAACACATCACCGCCACCAGCGATAGTGCCATCGAGCTGTTTCAGCCCAAGCGCGTCACCTTCGCCAACCCTCTCTCGTACAACATCCCTCCGCCGCCGTTGGCTTGGCCTCAACGCGGCAGACGTATGCTGAGGACGATGGTGTCCTTCTGCCTCGCCTGCATATGGTGCGAAGGCTGCGATGGCTACGATCAGGACTTTCCGTAGGTACGTACAAGTGGATAATTCACGGTAGTGAAGGAGCGTTGCCTCGAATGGGCGGTGGCGAACAAAGAATTTGTTTTAGCACCAATTCGACGCATTGATACCTCAAAAAGGCTTCAAGTCCGTCTGGAAATGTACGCGAGGCGCACTGCTACACTATCATCTCTATCACAATTCCCTGCAACGATGAGAGCCTGTCTCCTATCCGCCCTGACTATATCCGCAGCGAGCCACGGCACACCAGCCTCGCGACCTTCAAAGAACGATCCCTTCCTCCACCCTCGACACAACACAGAGCCCTTCAGCGGCGACTTGACATACTACAACGTGCCCACGGGTAGAGAGATGTGCGGGTACGAATGCTCAGGGCTGTTCGCAGCAGTACACCTCAGCTTGTTCACAGTGTTCAGCATTCCCGAGAAGAGCTACCCAGAGGACCCGATCTGTGGCAAGAAGATTTTGGCGTGGACAACGAAGGGGAATGTCACGCTGGAGGCGTGTGGGATGTGCGAGGATTGTAAGAAGGCAACAGATTTGGATGTGTCGCCGGCTTCGTTCTCGCTGCTTGGGGATGTTACGGAGAGGAGGATATCGATGCAGTGGAAGTGGCTTTGAGGCAACGGTTTGGCGATGGCGCTTGGGGGTATACGAGGACTCGCGCCTGCGGACAGATGGACGAGAGGAGGCTACTGAGACACAGTACCGCACGAGCAGATAGTACTAGACGTACCTGGACGAGGCGCTGGACGTGAAACGAATTCCATGGACGCAACTCTGAAGCTTCCTTCTGTCTTTGCTACTCACGCTATCTTCCTTACATGACCTGTGCAACGCTCCTTGCTCGATATACCTTACTCGCATCATCTCCCCTACTCAATGGTCCCGTAATAGCTTCGAGCAGTGCCAAAAAGGCACGAGACTCTCCTGTACTCGATGCGCCTTCGGTCGCTCGAGACAATTCTTTCATCTACCCGTACAAACTTTGTTGGCCTAGCCTAATAACCTCGCTTTATGATGCTGCTCTTTGCCGTGAGAGTTATCTACCCTAAGCACGAATGCTAGGCAGCGGCACGTTCTGCACATATCACAACTGGTGGCGATGGCCCACCTGTGAATCAAGATTGGCAGTAGCACACTACATGCAGTCACACAACTTGTCGTTAAGGCAATATGCCTAGCCTCGTTACTTGGATATGCAAATCCCATGCAGCACAGCTGTAGCCTCATTCTGCATGCCAGTTTGTGAGGTTGGACAGAGGAGTGGGGAGTCAGCATGCGCTAGAGGCGGAGTTTGGGTGTGTGTGGGGAAAAGGGTCAGGGATGGGAAGCTGAGGGCCTAGGACGGGGGGTGTTGATAATCCCGAGAAAATCGACAAAGCGAGTTACATGTCATCTTGGAGACAAGGGAGACGCAGCAGCATCCGGTGGTGGCGGAGTAGGACCCGGGCGCAGCGGCCATGGTGATGTCTGAGTGTCGCGCGTATGACGGCACTGTCGTTGCAGATGGAGATGAATAAAGGCTTTTTTTTGGGAGCACGACATCGGTGCCATTTGAGAAGGTATGTATGGTAGGTCCATATAACGCCCCGATGGTCTTCCCTCATGACAACATCGTGCGATGCTCTCGCGTTTCGTATCCTCTCGCTTGGCATGCTGCTCAGGCCGAAATGTGAAGGCTATGGCACTCGCTCCAAATCCCTTAGCGTGAAGCCGTGTGGTATGACACATGCCAACTTGATCCTTGCCTGGCGTTGCCGCAGGCCGGACACTGCGGCCGTAATGGTCGTACAGCATGATGTGCGTGAGTTCTCCGCTGCAATCAGAAAATTTGAAACGCAGCCCGTTCGTCTACATCCTCTACCCTTTCTTGTGATGATCGGTCTGTGCTCGTACAATATCGATCGCGAAGCGTGGATAGGTTGCCAGCAGTGCTTCGAAGGTTGTCCTCAACTCTTCAGAGTTTTCCGAGTCAAAGACATCGTAATGAACAAGGTCTTGCACGAGAGCTTCACGTATCTCGACCGTGACACCTTCGGCTTCGTATACCAGCGTAACGGGCTTGGCCATCTCGATGATGTCCACATCATCGGTGCAACCCTTGGAATTGGTGGTGGCAAGTGCCTTCAAACAGGGGATGTCGTACTTGTCGGCCAGGATGCACATGACGATGGGGAGACACAGATCCTCCAGAGCGGAGCTGTCATCGGAGACCTGGTAGTCGAGGGTGTACATGTACTCAACCAGAGCCTCGACCTGTTCAACGTCGTACTCAGAGAGATCATACTTCTTGTTGCGTGCTTCCTGCGAGACTGTGAGCTTTGTGTCAACGCCAAGAACAGGCAGGTGGGAACTGACCATGGTCTCGCCACTGCAGGCTCTGTTCAGCACAGAGGAGTGTGAAGCGAGAATGACTCGATGTACGTGCCACTCTTTGCCCTTGCAGATGACGGTGAAGTCGAATAGGTCGGCGCGTTGTGCGAGTTGCGGAATGGCACTCAGAAAAGCTTCCTTCGCGTTTGCATCGGCCATAGCTGCTGTCGTTGGAGCAATTGGTATTGATGTTGGATGGCTGCGGTACCAGTGGTCGTGCGAAGGAGGTCGAAGATCCTGTCTAGAAGGAAAGCTCACTTCAAGTAGAAAGATTTGCTTGGCCTCCGAGTCAGTGAATGGGATCAGTCCAACGAATTCGATTCGACGATCACATGAAAAGTCACGTCTGCGGGGCGTGTTTCCTTGTGATTGTTAGCATGTGACAATCATCGACGTCGCGAAATCAGTAGGCCTACACTGACTTGCCACGGTTTCAGAGCCATGCGATCCCACTGCCGATCGACTCTAAATCTAAAGCTGCTGACGTTGCTCAATTTGATGGCTAGAGCTGTACAAGGGCATGAGATGTCTGCGGGATGTTCCGGAGCAGTTCATGAGCGAACGAAGAAGACGTGGTTTGACGGAAGAGCTTCGAGGTTCACAGTCGGTCGAACATCGACGGGCTTGTATTGACGCCAGCACGCCAGCCTGCAGACTATGACTTCATAAGGCATCCGTGTTAGTGTAGGTTGAGCCCGTGAAGTGAATCGAAATATGATGTTCGTGAAAGAAGGAAGCAAATTGTTGTACCAGAAGATCAAGAGGAGTTCGTGGGCACAGAGCGGTATTATTCCGGCAACTCGGCCGCCATCTCCGCACCGGCCTCTTCGCACACCTCGCATCCATGCGTTCTGTCGACATGACCCGACAACGATCATGCCGATATGCATCGAGTGCCGATACCCAGTGAGCAATCTTTACACAACCTACAGCAAAGCCGACGATAAAGCCTTGGGCAAAGGCGTACGATTGACGCAGTGTCCACGATGCAAGCGATTCGCGGACAAATATGTCGAGCATGACTTTGTGGTGCTGTTTATTGATTTGGTGTTGATAAAACCGCAAGTGAGTCTTCCTAGAGGTCTTTGCAAGAGAAGGGGACAGCGTGCAGATAGTTCTCCTTGTTGGTTGCAGGTTTCTTGACATTTTTATTGCAATCGTACTGACAAGACCAGGTCTACAGACATCTCCTCTTCAACAGACTGGGACGAGAAGATGACAAATTTGACGTATACTCTCTGCCACTACCAACAAAGGGACCAGCCTCTGATCATGTTCCAGCCCTCCATCATCCGCCTCGGCATCCTCCTGCTCCTCTTCGACGTCTACCTGACCTGGGCACGCATCGAAAAGGCTACACCAGCCTCGCCATCTCTACCATTATCACCACCACCACCCTTGCCACCCTTCCCCTACGGATCCAATACCACCAATCCATCAACCCTCAGCCCAGACGACGGCCACTCCAGCATCCTCGCCACCCAATCAATCCTCTTGCAATACCTATTCTTCCTCTTCCTCTGCGCCCTGGAAACCGCCTCCTTCCATCTACCCATCAAATTCCTCCTCTCCCTCAAACTGCCTCTTATACCACATTACCCGCACGCGGCTCTGATCAGCACGGCGCTGTTGGTGAGCAGTTTCACGAAACTCTTCCCGCTAATGTTGCTGGTGTGGAAGTATGATCTTCCAAGCAGTGCGAGTGCGGTGAGTTGGGCGGTCATTATCAATAACGTGGCGGCGCTAGAGATTTTGCTGGACTGTGGGTATGTGAGGGCGGCGGTGTTGGCTGGGGTGGGCGCGGTTTGTAGGGCTGGGGTCGGGTGGGTGAGTAGATTCATCAGGACACGACTGTTTGGGTGAATACTAATGTGTTTGACAGGGTATACTGAGAGCTGTAGGAGTGGGAGGAGGCGTGGCCGCTGCAGGTGTGGTGGAAACGGGAGATTTGATAGATGTATGGCGCAGACTCATGGAGACTGTAGGTCTGGGCTGAGCGTACAGCGTTCG
This sequence comes from Dothistroma pini CBS 116487, assembly GCA_002116355.1. Classification (NCBI taxonomy): domain Eukaryota; kingdom Fungi; phylum Ascomycota; class Dothideomycetes; order Mycosphaerellales; family Mycosphaerellaceae; genus Dothistroma; species Dothistroma pini. The sequence goes on from MWSO01000955.1 coordinate 28,927, forward strand.
GTAGCAGCGTGCAACAAAAACGACTCAGCGCAATGCCACGGTCTCCACCGTATTCTGTCTTCCCCTCATCTTCTCGTACACATACATGTCCTTCTGCCTTCTGCCCTCTCGCTCTTCTCGAATCTCAAATGTCCCACACTATACACCCCAAAACGCCCCTGACTCCCATCGCATTCCATGTTCGCTCTCGCCCTCACTCAAAACATCGAATCCGGCGTCGGCTTCGCAGGTCCCGGAACACCATTAAACTCAGGTCGCAAGTCCTTCCGCTCGGGGTTGATCAAAGGGTGCCATTGCGCGAGGAACGTTATTGCTGTGAGTTCGTTCCATCAGCTTTCCATCTTCCTCACGTTTCCCCATCTCCGCCAGCTTCATGATTGATGGGCATTGCTGCGCTCGCAAGGGTCCTCGCAGCGCTCGGAGGAACTCACCCCACATTAACCAACAGCTCGCGGTCGCTAATATGATAGTCGAGCGCCAGACGGCTTGAGTCTCGCCTTTGGGACTAAAGAACCAGGCGGCGACGCCGATGAGGGCTACGACGATGATGGAGATGATGAGGGACCAGCTGAGAGAGGGTGTTAGCGGAAGTGTGAGTGTGCGGCAAAGGAGTGAGACAGTACCCGTTCGCCATGATGTTCGCTTGATTGTGAAGTGAAGTGTTTGTGGTGTTGCGCTGGCGACTGAAGCTTTGGATGGAGCTTTGGCAATGAGGTCAGGGTTCACTGAGATCGAAGGAGCGGAGTTGAGTCCGGAGATGGTGGAGACGGCATTTCACAGGCTTCAACTTTATCATTCATGTCACAACCCAGGCATAGCCATTGCGCTACCATGCTACGCAAGGGGGACGAACGGAACCGCATCGATACTGTGATGAGATCCACCACTTCCTGACTTGTCATATGTGGCAGAGTCGTAGGTGATCACGAAGCGACGAAAGAGCAAGCAAAGCAAGAGCTGAAGACGGTGGGATGCGATCTTGGAAGACAAGTCTTCACGAGAAGTAGAGTAGGCGTTGGAATTGAATGAGCTGGATATAGACAAACTGGACTCGTAGTGGGTGTTCCGAGGTCGTAGTAGCAGGCACAATGGGCTTATATCAAGACGGCTGTGAAAACTCGTCTGTGGTGTGGGAGCACGGTCTTACCGCGACCAGACATGCAGGCGAACTCTGCTCGAAGCCAAGCCTGCTACATCCGGTCCGCGACTAGATATGGACTGGCGCGGGAAGGTGTGAGGCGACATACCCTCGGCGAGCAAGAGAGAAGTATGACGGGTTCGTTGCGTTCTCGATGTTGAAGCCCGTTGTACCTTCTCACACAGGTCCGCTGAACCATCTCGAACCCCAGCCAAGGGTCAAGAAGTACTAATGGAATACAATAAGGCTACTCCGCAAACTTCGAATGTTCTTTGAAGAAGGTGAGTTCCAGCATGATGAATTCGCACTGATCACAACGTACAACGTGTTGGCAAGAACAAGCACTTTCAGAATGAGGACAAACTATTTCGTCCTGGCAGCGACGAGTCACTTTCACATTCGCACTTTCAGAAAGGACATTGGATGGTGTCCCAAGAAGATTCGGATCTGTGTGCCGCTTGATCTGGACGCAAACATCTTCACGATCTTGGACCCACGATTCGAACTCGATGAGAAAGCTTTATTCATTTGCCTTGCGCGAAACTAGCCATTCTTGACAGGGAAGCCCTGAAAGCCATGGAAGACAATCCACGATATGGCATACTCGATCGTCGAAGGAAGAGGCTTGAGCGCTCTCTCCATGTCGTCGACTGCGCAATCGCCGAATATCGAAAGGAGCTGGAGGACCTGGAACAGCAAGCGAGGTGGTTGCGCCCAGTGCTGCTTACTGTGCAACAAGAGATCTTCAATGACCATCGACGGTACAATTAGATTATGCCAATGGCTCGCATCGAATCTGAGCCTCCTTATCTCCCACAACAGGCACACCCCCACGTGACTCGAGATGTACGACAGCACTCTATATCGCGTTCGTCGAGCGAATCTGTCTCGAGACGCTCCAGCACGCCCGATCTCAACCTTCGAAGGACAGCGACTGCTACCCACGAGGCGAACGATCGTCACACAGTCCCGACAGATGACGAAGCCACAGGGGCAACACGAGGGCCCTTTGAACGACCCATGTTGGTGCGAAATGCAGACAAGTCATAGGAATATCACCCAAGCGATGAAGAGGCGGAAGCTGGAAACGAACAGGAGCATGATGAGCAGATGAAGGATCCGGAACTAGTGCCGCAGCACAGGAACACCGACCGAATCTCTGCCAGGCTTACTCGCAGTGCATTCTGTCACGACCCTTTTCATTGTACAAGGAACCAAGGGGAGGACGATGACGAGGACGATGAAAGTCCGATCTCCGCCAGTCAGAAGAAGGAGAGGAGGAGACAGAAAGCCCAGAAGGATGTCTATCAAAGTCCTGCTGAAAGCGTGAAGGCCAGACGTAGAGGTCTCCCGCTGGTCAATTACAGGCTACCGTCGCCTGATGATATTGAGTGGGAGTAGTGGGAAGATGTGGAACGTAGGGGTCCTGTCGTTGATAGTGTCGGCGAAGGTACGATTCTGGCAGGTACGTTCTCATTGATCGAGGGTCTTTCTGTCGCAAGCATTGAGAAGAACAGAGGTATGCAAAGTGATGGTCATTCTCTCGTCCGTCAGTCCCTGCCCTATTGTCAACGATCATGTAGGCGAGTTCTCTTTCCGCACCATAATGTTGGTGTCAGTCACGCCTCCCGTCCTGGCACGTTGCTTCAGCAGTAACTAGACGCTCCTGCTGAAGCTTCCCGTCTGCAGCAGCCCAAGAACTCCTCATCACACCACACGACGATCCCTACGCCTCCGAACATCGATCGTACCTCAACGGCGAAAATATCACCACCATCAGCATCGCGATCAGCATCACAACATGCACGGACCACAGTATTGCAAGCTGCAGGCCCAAGGTAAGCACTGCGAGCAATGCGTCAAACAGCTCAACGACACGATCGACGCAGAAAAGGCAGAAATGTCAAAGTCGAGAGAGCAGAAGCGCAGTGTGCACGAACAGTCGCGCGGCATACAGGAGGCTCCCTCCAATGCATCAAGCGATGATACTGTAAACCCCTCCCTAGCGCAGTCGCGACCGCAGCAACAGCACACACCCATCACCATAAACCAATCATCCTTGCCTTCGCCAATAGACCTCCACTTCGTCTTTCAGTCCCGACAGAGCAACAACATTCAGAGATCGAGCTCAGCGATATCCTGAGTCGACACGGAGGTTACCCGATGCTCGAGTGGAATCGGTGCTACATAGTGAACGTTGAAGGCCGATGGCATTTGGTGTCCTATCTGCGGTGCCAAATCTTACGAATCAGGTCCATTCTTTTGAGGCATACTCGGTTTCGAAAACCACGCACGAACTGCGCACCCCCGAGGAATATGCAAGAATTATGGTTGGGTACTTGCCTTTAGCGGAGGATTACAGACCTTATACCCGAGGGATCTCAGGGATACACGCAAGAAGATCTGGATGCCTGAGATGAGGTATACTTCCGTGGGATCTGGTGTTGGTAGCGACGCCGAACCCAACAGCAGGTGAGCACTGAATGATGCGGCTACACCTCGCTGGATTCACTGAGCGCTCGGCAACCATTGTTTGAGCTGACATCTTCGCAGTAGCGGTGGGCTTCTTCAATGAAGGACTAGCCCAAGCCAATACAGGCTCTTCTGCGAGTGTCGTGCGGCAATCCCTATATAGCGAGAACGACATTTTCAATTTTCAATTTTCAAAGGGCCAAACAAAGTCAGTGGGGGTGCCGATGCGGGCAATGAGAGAAGATCGCTGTCCACGGCTGGAAAGAGGCCAAGGCGGAGTGGACAGCAGGTCCGGCAGAATGAGGTGTCAGTAGCACAGAATGGCAAGCGATTTGGGAGGCACATCGAGCAGTGGGTCTGCGTTGTTTCACGCAACTTTCGAACGAGGCCGTCGGGGTGGGCGCATGTGCAGCTTCGTGAACTGAATATAGGATCATAAGCAGCAATGCCCCGATGACTTCTTTCGTCGCAAGATACAACGCTTCCACGAGTTCAGCTCTCCCCCTTGCTCTCGAAATCAACATGATAGCATTGGGATCCCGACACCTCAACGTTTCGCAAATCTTCTTGCCGAAAATCTCCCCGGGATTGGGAGCAGACCAAATCATCCGAAGATGAGCATTGTCAAGTAATGAGAGCGCGTCTAGCAGTGGCCCCACTCCACTGCCGGTGCACTTATACACCATCCTGCTGAACATCTTGGCCGTGGAGTCGACTCGAGCCTGGTGGATACCTTTCATGTAGTAGTATGTCAATCGCATCTGCGGTCCAGTCGCCGGTTCTCGATATTATGACCGAAGAGGGCCCTACCGGCGGATCCGTCGAAGTCGTCAACTCGTTGCGAAAGCGTGTCATTCCCGTAGGATGGATTTGAAATTGCTGCACCGTGCTGTGGTGGGATCTTTGTCTTTAGGGTGGAAGTCGAGGCGTACAGCGTGATTCGTGAGTCACGCTCTGTCTTGATGACTTTTACTCGTCGGATAAGGAGCCAGGAACAGATTGCGCCGAGGCTGAGGAAGAGATGAGTCCAGAAGAAGGCGGGATCGGATCAGGCGGATGTCGAAGGGGGTAATGAGATTCGTCCGGCTGAAGTCGACGGAGTAGGATGCGGACAACCAACCTATGATGTTTCGATGCAAAGCGACCCCCGAAGAACGATGGAATTGCTCGAAGAGATTGTGATGTCTCGGACGGAGTTGTGGAGTTCGCTACGATGATGATCAAGACCAGCACCAGAATCAAGACGAATGCTAGCGTCAAGAGAGCGATATCTGCAGAACCCGCTCCCAAGTCGCAGAACTCCGAGCTATGTATCCAGCGAAAGGATAGCACCAAAGGAAGGCCGAACAAGCAGCGCCACTGTGAGTTCCATCATACTCGTGAGATTTCGCAAGCTGCTGTCTGATGCATAGTGGCGTCTATTATGGGACTCGCCAGGTCATGCGGAATAGAAGGTTGGTGATGTATGGTTGAGGGATGGAGACTACTGCTGTCAGGTTTGCCAGCGAGGCGTTGGCACAAGGGATTAGTGGACGTGAGGCAGCGTCGATATCGCGGGGGACGACAGCGATGGCGAGGATAGTGACTGAGAGGATTAAAGTGAAGAGGAGCTTGTAGATGCTTGCGTAGTCTCCGTTACATGCGTGGTAGATGAGGCGAAGAAAGCGGTGGAGAGGAGCGCAGGTAGGAGCTGATTCTTGACCTTTCTCTAGGTCGTTGGATGTTGATGGAAAGCCTCCCGTGTCGTGTTCTCCAGCCATCGGGCTACTGCTGTCGGGTTTTGATGATTAGAGCTGCGATGGACTGTTCTTAGTGGTGTCAAGCCTGTGTCTCAAGGACCGCAAATGCCGTATTCGGACTACACAACGTGTACTCGGTCGAAGGGCGCAAATATCTCGCCGTTACTGCCGCTTCGGGCTTGGTGTGTTCATTTGTTCGGATGTCCGACCGGGATTGTAATCTGCCACTCTGACTGCATGCCATTCGAGACTGATCAAGCTCACCGTCATATAGCTCCTGCCGACTGGGACAGAAGACATACAACGTTATGCGGATATCGTGCGTTGTGGGAGAGCAACGAAAGCCAAGAGGCGAGTGGGCCCAGCGGGACAATGATTGAAGAAGTGCACGTCAAGTGACGGTCTCGTAGTGGAAAGGAGTTCTCCAAGTTGACGGCGGATTGGCGATTGTCCTGGGTTTCGAGCGGCTGTGGCTGTATGGGAGGGCTATAGACGCAGAGATGTGTGAGTATGAGCGGGTCTCTCCAACAAGAGAATAGTATGCTGCCTGAGCACTCCATTGGAGTAGTGACGCTGCTACGAGCGAATCATTCGACCGAAAAAGGCAGGCCAAAGAACCGCAGATTATTATTATAAGGACAGACTTCTGCACTCAACCCTGGCAACTCTGGTTTCGCATCTCTCATCCTTGCTCTGCTCTGCTGGGCCCAAAGGCTGTCTTCTCACACCTCCCGATCAACTTCGAGATTAGTAGACAAGCTGTGCGAGCCTACCAGTCAACCCAGCCAACAACAAGGAGCTCGTTGCGAAGATCTGAAACCTGACCATGACCTTGTTGACAGTCGCCTGCATGACCGAGTGCGCAATCCTAGCCGCAACGTACGCCCACGCACCATATACGGTGTATGGGTGATCATCTCCCAGGACGGCCAGAGACAGCGCAATGGCGTAGAAGACTGTGGGCTGCTCGTGCAGGTGGTTGTAGTTGTCTGCCTTGAAGCGGATGCCTGGTGGGATCTTGGTCTGCATGTCTTGCGAGACTTTGTCGGGAGACAGGTCCACTGGAACGCGTTAGTGAAGATTCAGCGGGATCTGATGGGATGGAGATGTCACCTTTGTACTTGGACATTGCTGGGAGCCTGGTTGCGTACATCCAGACCTCCATTACGAAGGTCCAGCCAGCGAGGGCGGCGACGGGCCGGATCAGCGGCGCTTTTCCGATGCTGAGGGCGAGGTTCGACATCTTTCGTGCTGTGTTCTTTTGGTGATGTTTAGTGATATGTTTTGTTTGTTGTGTTGATGGCAGTCAAGGATGTCCATTTCAAGTGCAGAGGTTGAGTCCTGTTTGGCCGAGGCCCGAAATTCATCCAGCAGGTGCATAACTTATGCATTTCCTCGTAGCCTCCCTCGTTCATGCAAATATCCCTCACTTACGCGTGCATGGTACTGCCTTCGCCTGAGCATCTGACTGAAGTAGGCGTCGGTGATATTGTAAAGGGAAGATATCGACAAGTCCACGAGTCAGCCACGGCAGGTCGTGATCTTTATGAAGACATTCGTGGCCGTAGCATAACCCGACAACAGTGCGGTATAAGGGACTCAATGGTTGTGAATATAGAGAATGCAGCTGCGACATGGTTCCAAGTTGAACGTCGACAGGTATTACACAGCCAACAGAGTGGTACCTCAACCGCGACATATTTCGTGGCGGGCTCTTCAGTGTCTCCACTTTCCTTCCAGCAAAGCCGTAGCACCATCTGCCATGACTTGGTCGCCGTCCGATCCTGATGTCCAGCTGTACGGTCGAGAAATGATGGACCGACTCGTTTGACGTGGCCACATCTTTCGTCGCTGTATCACCACTACTCAGATAGATCCCGTATGTCCAGGCAGTGCGAGTACTTTTTGTATCGAGGCCCCGGTCCTACGATACATCTTGCTATCGTCCCAACCCAGACTATCGCGCTTGTCCATCTCTTCAGGCTTCGAATAGTGTGGTCGTCGAATGGTTGGACTGAGGTTCCCGAACAGCATCCCGAGGCAAGACGGGATGCTACGGGACTGCGCTATTCTGTACAATACCGAACGTAGCAATGCAGGCAGTCCAGGCCTTGGTCAGTGATATGCGTCCCCGTGGCCTGTGCACACTTCCCACATCTTCTTTCGCTTTCAAATTTGTCGTTCCTGGACTGCCAAGATTTCAACCAGCTGTCGCTGTCGCGGCAGACTGTCCCTCAATAAGGAAACTGTGGCTCGCACCATATGCTCCGGCCTTGTTTCGCTGCAGCTCTACAAGCACTTCAGCCGCGATCTCCACAGCGCTGTCCGGCATACCCGCAAGCTTGGCTACTTTCAGTGCGTGCGAAGAACGATTGACTCCTCGACGCAGCTTATGATCGTACATCCAGCTGCCGCTTTCTTGCTCTGCCACATCTGTACAGTAACAAGACAAGGAGTCGAAGTCGGCCGTCATGTCGGCAAGTGCGTGAAAGTGCGTTGCAAACAGAGAACGGCATTGGTTGACATTATGCAAGTGATGCAGACACGCATAGCCAACAGCTATGCCATCCTCAGGCGTGGTGCCTCGACCGACCTCGTCCATGATGACGAATGAGCGTGGAGTGGCCTCTTTGAGGATTTCTGCGGTCTCCAGCATCTCCACCATGAAGGTAGACTGGTCTTGATAGAGGTTGTCAGCGGAGCCAACGCGGCTGAAGATCTTGTCGACAAGGCCGATCTCGGCATAATCAGCGGGGATGAAGCAGCCTGTCTGGGCGAGAATGGTGATGAGAGCCGTCTGACGAAGGAATGTGCTTTTACCTGCCATGTTCGGCCCAGTGATAAGCAGAATTCTCTCTGCATCACCGACAGTGCAATCGTTCGAGGTGAACTTTCGACCCTGCTCTCGAAGCCCTACGTCGACCGTGGGGTGGCGTCCACCCACGATCTTGGTAGTCGTGTTGTTTCTGAGTATTGGACGTACGAGACCTCGTTCCTTCGCCACAAGCGCCGATGAGGTTGCTACGTCTAGCTCGTCTAGCACTGCGGCATTCCTCCGGAGCTTCATCAAGTTCTCCAGAACTTCTGCACGCAGCTTGCCAAAGACGCGGTCCTCTTCGGCCCTTATTCGAAGCTTGCTATCATCGATGCGCACGCCCAAGTGAGTCCAGTCTGACAGGTAGAACGATCGAGTGCTCTTTGTACTTCCAATAACTCGCGCACCGGCCAAGGTAGATAGAGTTCCCTTTGCATCTTTGCCCTTGATGTGGCAAAAGTGGCCTAGGTGTGCACTCCATCTCAGCGTCAAACTCGGCCATCCAAGGTCTTGCTGCAACTTGACAGCCATTTCGCGCTTGGCGTGGAGAAGATTGTCGAGATCGCTATGTGCTCGACCTAGTGTTACCGATGCATCTCTGCGCATGATCCAGATGTTTTCAGGCTTCTCATCGGACGCTTTCTGCGATGGCGACTTCGCTGCTCGTCTTGACAGCTTCGGTATGCTTGTACCTGCCTCGTCGGCTGCCATGACCTCTTCAGCCATCTGCTCGGCCTCTTCCATCGACACTTCTGCTGCAATCTGCTGTAGGTTGAGACTAGCTTCGTCGATGGCGGATGTAATCTTTTGCGCAACCTTAGATGGGGTTTCGAGGTCCAGCCTCTCCAGAATATCCCAGAGGAACGTCAAGTCGGGACTGCTTACGGCGTATTTGGTCGGAACACTATCCTGATGGGCCAGTATGTGCGAATGGAGAAGATCAGCTACTTGGTGCATGACCCCGACAGTGCGAGCCAGGCCAAGAAGGTCATCAGCATCACCCCTGCCTACCGAAAACTTCTGCAGCAAGCGGTGGGTATCAGATGTGCGTCCCAAAAGGGCTGTGACGTGCTCTCGCAGAGCTTCATGCTGAAGCAGCTCCTGCACAAGATCAAGTCGATCGTTGATGATTGAAAGTGACATTGATGGTGAGACAAGCCGTTGGCTCAAAAGACGAGCTCCGCTCTTTGTCACAGTCTGTCGGATGGCATGCAGAAGGCTACCTTGATGGGTTCCATCTCTCAGTGTCATGCGGACTTCGAGGTTGCGTAAGCTTTGTCGGTCAATCGCCATAGTCTCGTCGTGAAGGCGTCGCACTGGAGCTTGAAGCTGCAGTCCAGCATCTCCAAGCTTCTCCTTGACATAATCAAGGACCAGATTCCCGGCGTCCACTTCATACGGTGTAAAATCGGATTGCTCATGATCTGGAACTGGCTTCTCCAACAATGGAGACCAGTCTGAGACAGTAGCTATAGACGCAGTCTGCCTGTGAAAGTATATGGATAAGTTGGCGTCGCTTATCAATCGCTCAAGGACCGCATGTCCCACATTCTCGAGCGAAGAGTCTAATACGATCTCTCTGGGCCCTATGCGTGCTACGAGGGACGGTAGGCTACCAAGATCCGTTGACTGCGTGAAGAAGTCGCCACTGGACAGATCGACCCAGGAGCATCCGACCTTGACGCCGCGTTTCTGGTACTCGTGCGTGGATCGGCTCTGGTGGTCATTGGACGTGCTTGGCAAAGCTCCCGCGATGTGGATTGCAAGCAAGTAGTTGTTCTCGAATGGATCCACGAAGCTTTCGTCGATCAACGTTCCGGCCGTGACAATGCGAGTCACTTTGCGATCAAAAAGCATACCACCGCCCTTAGCATCACGTTCGCTTTCTGGCAAGCGTATCTGCTCACTTATGGCCACCTGCTTGCCAAGGTCTTGGACGAACATTTTGAGATAGCGATCAAGCTGGGTGTGCTGAAAGCCTGCCATTGGCACATCGCCGAGTAAAGTCGCTCGCTTGGCTTTCTTCAAGTTGACCAGTGGAGCATACTCTTCGACTTGATCGAAGTACATCTCATAGAAGTCGCCCACCCTGGTCAATACAATGCAATCCTTGAATTTTCGGATGTTGTTCAGGTGCTGTTGCAAAACGGTCGGATAGGTCTTCTCGGGCCGAGTCTCAACATCATGCTTGGGTAAAGGTGCCAGTGCGCCTTGTGGCAGGCGGTTCGCTTTGATCGTAGTTCGTGTCTTGGCTCCTCTGATCTGGAGATGTCGCTGTAACTGGTTGCAGGCATGTTTGCCCGTCCGCAGACTCCCCGAGTCTGCAGGTGAATGATGTAGGCTACATCTCGCTAAGAAGCGGAAAGTTCTGCCGTTCATATGATGGCCACTTCTGATAATAGCCGTTCGATGTTGTGTCGTGCTGTTCAATGGCGGATGCTGGTGTCGCGTCCAATCTGCGCGTTTCGATTGGCAGATCTTGCCGATCGGGCGGACCCGTGTCTCGGCCCGTTCTTGCAGACCCCACTCCTCGGCTTCACTCTCACTTTTACCGGACAACATCCACGACGTCACAATATCAACACAATGACAGCAACCCAGGAGCCGTTGTAACACTATTGAGCACCACTGGACAATACGTCGGACTGGGCCTCATGCCATATACGGGAGTCTTGCTAACCCAGAGCCGACTCAAAGATCTCTGTAATTTACCTGCTTGAATCGAAGATCACTGGCTTCTTAGCCGGACCCTTTCGAGCTTGCTCCGCGAGGATTATAGAGTACATATACATTATTTCATGATCACATGACAATATTACAAGGGCTTAGCTTGAGCAAAATTCGCCCGCTTAGGTTCGTTAACTCGACTTCTCTAACAACCACGATATCAACTGACGGTATTTAAAGCTCATCGGTAGAGCGCGTCACTAGTAATGACGAGGTGATTGGTTCGATTCCAGTAGCGGGCAGTTGCGACTGTGCCTCTCTTCTTTTGCTATCGGCGTCGCCGATTTTTTTTTTGGCTCAGACGTGGGTTTGGGCTTCGCCAGAGGAATTGTGAGCCTTTTGCCTGAAGGCATGGCGCTATTGGAAAGGGCCCTTCTTTTGCTGGAATGAATGGAAGACAGCCCTGCTCTCGCGGATGCCCAGCGTGGCTGGAAATGGCACATTATTCTGCATCAGACTTTCCAGTCAGGCACAGTCTCTGGGATCTGTACCAGTACGAATCCAGCGACAACAATGCGTGCTCTGGTATCAGGATCCCCAGAAGTCATGTCCGGAGCAAGGACCGAGATTCGAGGTTGAAGTGAAGTTACATCTCCACATACGGACATCGTATTACGATGGACAGGGACTCGCAGACACCTTGCATGAGTTCATGCTGTACTTAACGGCAAAAGTATTCACTTGTGCAGCCGTCTCGCCTCCGATGGACACATCATCATCGTCTCGGCTACAGCGGGGACGGAATGTCGCACGATAGCATGATTGTACAAGGATGTCCAAGCCACGCTTTCATCTCTTCCAGAGGCGAGGACCAATCCAGTGTCGAGATCTGCCAGCGGCAGCTCACGTGCGGATACATAGGACACGGCACGCACATCTATCGGCAACTCCTCTCACGACACCCTCTCCTCTCAACACGCCATACGTGTGTACGTCAAGCTCTTCTGCGTCGCGATGATGCGGACAGACAGAGCCTTCTATCCACAGCTTGCGGCAAGGTGAGCTTCGAGTGCAGAGGCCTCGTGGAAGGGTGCAAGATGTGCTGGTGAAAAGGAGGAGATGATGTGTTGCAGGCTTTTCTTCCTTCTGCAGATCTCCGACCCTTCTCGTTGACCTTTTGCGGTTTCTTTCTGAAGTTTCGTCTTTTGTCTTCGAACATCACTTTTCGGCATTAGACCTCGAAGACAATCTAACATGGGACGACCCAATTTTGATCAGCCCTTCGCTGGCTACGTCAAACCACGCGATCAAACAAGTCAGAATGACATTCAGCTCCACTTCATCGCAGCGACGGGCGAGTTCGTCGGCACATTCATGTTCCTCCTCTTCGCCTTTCTAGGCCACACAATGGCAGAGGACCAAGCACCGAATACTGGACCAAATGGAACCAACAGCAGCATGACCGTCATTTACATTGCGATGGCCTACGGGTTCTCACTCCTGGTGACAGCATGGACGATGTTCAGAGTCAGCGGTGGTCTCTTTAATCCGGCCGTCACGATTGGACTCGGTCTTGCTGGACAATTACCTTGGACACGAGCTTTGATCTTTTTGCCCACGCAACTTCTGGCGGCGATATGCGCAGCGGCTGTATGTAGTTGCATCATTCCTGGAGATATTGCAATAGTGCGGACGACGCTGGCACCAGGTGTTAGCATAGCACAAGGATTGTTCCTGGAGATGTTCTTGACAGCTGAGCTTACGTTCACGGTACTCATGCTGGCTGCTGAAAAGCACAAGAGCACTTACATCGCCCCAATCGGTATTGGGCTGGCCCTCTTCGTCGCTGAGATTGCCGGCGTCTACTACACTGGAGGCTCACTGAACCCGGCTCGTTCTTTTGGACCATGCGTTGCTGCCGCATCTTTCCAAGGATATCACTGGAGTAAGCATTCTTGTCAACGCAACGCTACATCTTACTGACAGTCCCCAGTATACTGGGTCGGCCCCTACCTTGGTGCCATGATCGCCGCCGGCTACTACCATTTCGTCAAATTCTTCAACTACGAGGAAGCAAATCCGGGCCAGGACAGTGCCGATAGTGAGTCGGTCAGCTAGAGACTGGTCAAGCATCTCGAAAAGCTGGACACCGCTTCAGTGTTACCTGGCTAGCATAAGCTTGTGTCACAAGCGTCTCCGGAGGGCTGCTCGGAGCGATGGTTTTCTTCCAGAAACATGATGAAGAATGGTAAGTGCCGCAGTTATCTGAAAATCCAGTAGGAGCCTTTCAACTACACAAAAGAATCGATCGATGCCGTGCTGGGGGAGAGTCCTGCGAGCGGCCCTGAAAGTAGTAGAGCTGGGCAGAGTAGTGAGGAGCGTTTGGCTTGAACATGAAGACATCTGGACGAGAGGAAGATACAAAGCGGGTCATGGGAAGCGCGGAAGATACAAATATGAAGCGATTTAGCAAGCGAAGGCGTCCGGGAAGCATAGCAGAACCTCATATGAAACAACGTCATACAAAAAATGGCAACCTCATGACGGACAGAGGTGAGGTCCAAGCCATAAGTACAATGCGCCTCGCACACTACACCCCATCTGGAGCTCAACCCGAACCATAACCCCTAGTGATGAAGGCTCACTTGGCTAAAACACCCTTCCAAGCACAGCAGTACAAGCACCATCCAACCCCATGAGGCCACACCCATCATCGTCAACGCCAACAGCAGTAGCAGCCCGACACGCCAGCCCAAAACAGCATCGCCAAATCACAACGAAGATTACCAAACCCACAACACAACAAGAATCAATCAATTCCATCAAGTTATCCATATCAACGCCAACATCATCAGCATGCTAACGTACATGCTGTCAAGAGCTTTCAAACGCCCATTCACACAATGTACTGGCATCGAGACACGACGCTCACACTACACCTTCTTCCCCTCAAACCATCCCTAGTCAGGCGCCATCCACCCTCCATCCTTATCCTCCCACCCTCAATCCCCATCCCCTACTGTCCTCAAGGAACACCTCCCTACCCCACCACAAACACCACTGCAACAGACCGCTGCGGTTCTACATGCAACTACAATGCCTACCCCTTCTTCAGCATTTTACACTTCCATGCAGAACGATATGGGGTGTCCTCGTCAGAAGCTACCACCTCTCTTATTCAGCCAAACTTCAGGTCTAGATAGAGCATTTGCGAGGCACTGATAAGAGTGAGGAGCGATGCTACAACGACGCCGTGAGGTCTCATCGTTTGGCTTAAAGGGGATGTGCTCGCTGTGTGATGTGATAAGAGGATATATCAACGTCGGTAATGTCTTGGTAATGTGTACGCAGTACTGCCCCGAGTCAGCCAAGTCATAGCGATCGAGCTTGTTGATGACGGAGATGCGCGAACATAGATTTTACCTCGGGATGTTTCCATGTCAACGATAAAATGCAACAGTTTCCAACGGTGACGTGTGCAGCTTCGGCTTGCCAATGATATGATAAAAAAAAAGGTCAGCACGTTGAATTACTAGCAATCCTATTGAGCTTCATCTCGGGGAGATTTTGGCGACATGTATATGACAGTCCGAACGAAGCTCAACTTACTGCCACCCTGGCCTAGAACCATGATAACGGCCTCGACCAGTAGCCATATCATCTCACAAGATTCGCTGACAGCCCAAGCTAATAGCCAAAAATAAGCTGTGCTGGTAACTCCAACCCAGCCCTAGCAGAACTTGGTGCATGATCGCGACGACATATTCACACCAGTAGCGCAGTCGTTCGAGATCGTGACATGTAGTGTCAGTCGATGGTCGATAAAGTTCCTTTTGACCTTTCTCGAAGGTATTCGTGGTCTGTGGTGGTGGTACAAACTTGATCTAGTGAATCTCGGACCTGGTCCGCCAGGTAGTGAACGACTGTCATCTTTACCGTAACATTGGGAATGATGTGTTCCAAGAATTTCAGCTGTTCGGCCTCTCTTCAGAGAAACAGTCCTCATCTGAGTTGCCCACAAAACTCCATTCGAGGTAAGCAAACCTGTCAGAGGTCTGCTTCACAGGCGTACTGAAGCCAGCGTCGATCTGAGACTACTCACAAATGTGAATCCATGATCACCGGCTCGTAATCGTTTGCACATCGTATTAGCTGAGAGCGCCGCCAGTATCAACTTGCTCAGCGTCCCTCCCTGGTGACAGATACGACTTGTGCGTTGGTGTCAGTAAGCGACGTTGCCGTACAGCGCCGGGAACAAACGTGCGCACGAGGCCAGACGTAGGTGCGGTGAGAATCGTCACGATTGAACAGGTCGCGAGGACATGTATGTCACATTGCCACAGCGTGGGTGTGACAAGTGGCATTGGTTGTAATCCTTGGCATCTCCGTTATCGTAGCCTGCAATCTTGACCAGGCAGGAGTCTTGTCGGTATCCAGATTCCAAGGCATAATGTCTTTAGGTGGATGCCGTAGTCAGATCGAACTTTGGTTAGGGCACCACAGGCAATCTGATATCGTTGATCCATTGTCCATCCATATCGTCCCTTAAAAGGTCGGACCTATCAAAATCTATAATCCCACAATCCTTGCACAAGGATATGTCAGCTGATGACATTGTACGGCTTATCTACGGGCACCCTTCGAAATTAGGGTCAAGAATAGCGCTTGGTAGTGTATGGACCATGCCATAGGCGCACGATGTTGAACGGGTCGAGTAGACTCGAGCAGGAATCGTGATAACGGGGCCGGTGGGGTACAGTGAGCTGTTAGATGCTGTGGTCGTTGTGGCTCCTGGTGCTGAGATCGAAAATGATCGGTTGAATCGCAAGAAACCCGCGAAAAAGTCCTCGACGTGTGCGCCAAACTGGCGGCCAGCTGAGGAACGGGCATAGCGTGCCCTTCTCATTTCATCTATATACGCTGTTCTGCAGTGTCATCTTCATAGCTCATCACAAAGTAATGCTCAAACGCTAACGGCCCAGCCTCACGCGGTTCAAGCGATGCTCGCGTGCTTTCATAACTTGGTCGAAACTCTGACAGATCCGGAATCGATTCACTGGATACCAGCCTTCTTCTTGAAGGCGTTGATCAGCCCGCTGGTGGAAGCATCGTGCTTCGTGCTCTCGCCAGCAGCCTCAAGCTCGCCCTGGATGGCCTTCGCAAGGGCTTTGCCAAGCTCGACACCCCACTGGTCGAAGCTGTTGATGTTCCAGATGGCACCTTCTGTGAAGGTAACGTGCTCGTAGTATGCGATCAGGGCACCAAGAGCACCTGGTGTGATCTTGTCTGCCAGGATGCTGGTGGTTGGACGGTTGCCCAAGAATACTTTGTGTGGCACCAGCTCGTCACTTGCACCCTCAGCCCGCACCGTGTCTGGGGTCTTGCCAACCATGAGCGCCTCAGCTTGCGCAAAGTAGTTCGATGCAAGCATGATCTGATGCTTGTTGTTCTCGATCGGGTTGTGCGACTTGGCGGCGAGGATGAAGTCGGTGGGGATGAGCTTGGTGCCCTGGTGGAGGAGCTGGAAGAAGGAGTGCTGTGCGTTGGTCGCGGGCTCGCCGAAGAGGATCGCGCCGGTGGTGTACTTGACGTAGTCACCGCTTCTGGTGATGGCCTTGCCGTTCGACTCCATCGAGAGTTGCTGGAGGTAAGCAGGGAAGCGGTGGAGGTACTGGTCGAATCTGGAAGGAGGTGTTAGCTGAGTAGTCGTTGGTAGACAAGGGAGATACTCACGGAGACACAAGATGTGTCTGGGCGCCGAAAAAGTCGGAGTACCAGACACTCAGGAGACCACCGATGACAGGGATGTTCTTCTCGAGCGGTGCGGTCCTGAAGTGGTGGTCCATGGCATTGGCACCAGCCAGGAACTGGTGTGGAAGTTGTCGAAGCCAATGTAGAGTGCGACGGAAAGACCAATGGCGGACCAGACGGAGTATCGTCCACCGACCCAGTCGCTGAAGCCGAACATGTTCTTGGTGTCAATGCCGAACTTCTCGACCTCCTTGGCGTTCGTGGAGAGAGCGACGAAGTGCTTCGCAATGTCGCTCTCCTTGGCGGACTGTAGAAACCACGTCTTGGCCGAGTTGGCGTTGGTGACAGTCTCTGCGGTAGTGAAGGTCTTGGAGGCAACGAGGAAGAGAGTGGTCTCCGGGTTGCTGTCCTTGAGCGCCTCTGCCATGTGTGTACCGTCGATGTTGCTGACGAAGTGGAGCTTGTAGCCTGCCTTGCCGTATGGCTTGAGAGCCTCAGTAACCATGACTGGGCCAAGATCTGAGCCACCGATACCAATGTTGACAATGGTATCGATTGGCTTGCCGGTGTATCCCTTCCACTCTCCGGAGCGGACCTGCCTCGGAGAACTCCTTCATGTGATCCAGCACCTCGTTGACACCCTCGACGACGCTCTGGCCATCGACGGACATTGGCTCGTTCTTGACATTTCTCAATGCCACGTGGTAGACAGCGCGCTTCTCGGTGAAGTTGATCTTCTCGCCCTTGAACATGTCATCGCGGAGGTTCTCGAGGTTGGCCTCCTGGGCGAGCTTAACGAGCAGGGGCAGAGTCTCGTCGGTGATGAAGTTCTTGGAGAAGTCGAAGAGGATCTCGCCGCCATCGGCCTCGTTCTTGAAGGTGTGGCTGTACTTTTCGAAGCGCTTGGGGTCTTTTTCGAACTCGCTCTTAAGGACCATGCCGCGCCCCAGCTTATCGTGGTGCTCCATAAGGCCCTTCCATGCTGGCAGCTCGTTTGCCTGTGCGAAGCCTGGCATCGTGGCGGTGTGTGCTGAGGATTAATGGGTGTGTAGCTGGTTTCTGACGAGGCAGGCGTGAATGGTTAGTGGGGGTAATATGCAGGAGATGATGGGGCGTCAGCGATGCTTACTGTGGTGTGAGAGGTGGTATTGATGGTGTTGTGGTTGTTTGCAGGGAGAATGAAGCAGACGGAGCTCTGCGGAAGCTTTCAAGAAATTATTTGAGCTGTCTACCTAATGTAGTACGTGACAACAGACAGCGTGGAACATTGAAGTTCTGGGTTGGTTGCCGATGACGATTGCCTTCTCAACAACATGAAACTGCCCCGCCATCCGGATTCGCACCTCTGCACAACTCTTCACCACTGACTGCTCTACCACAAGCACACCAAGGCCTGACTGATGAACAACATTTTCTGCTGTTCTTCCGCCCAAAAGCACGTCCTCGATGACAAGACGAGCAAGGCTACTGAAAGCTCGTATGATGACATGGCTGCCTCGCTCTCTCATCAACACCGAAGAAGCCGACTCAATCCCGCTGCTGTCGTCACAATCGCCGACGAACGGCCCATATTAGCGGCGCCTCCACGGCCTCTTCTCAGGCTCGAGTGTCTGTAGCAACTTACTCTCGGCCAATGCTTCAGCTCTTGTTGACAGCAAAGATGCGAACAGTCTTGTAGCTCGCCGTACATGGATAAGCCTACCTGCTAACCCTCAAGCTCAAAGATGACTAGAGCAAGACGCACCCTTGACAGTAAAGAGGAGTAACCTTAAGTCCCTTCCAGCCGGCCTCGTCTTCATTGTTTCGTTGTGTTCAGAAGAGTGTCCTGGGACTCATGGAAGCTGCTGCTACGTACTCAAAGTCCTTTTTTGAAGTAGTCTAGCATGGCGGCCCACGTTACGAATACAGCATCAGGCCGAGACCCAGTAGTCTCCTACGATGAGCAACAAAGAGGCAGAATTCTGGGGCATACGCAAGAGGCCATCATTCAAAGCACAGAAGCAGCGGCAAACCTCAGGCCTTAACGCAACAGCAATCGCGCATCACTATGAGATTAAGACAGAAAGCTCTACGGAGGCCCAAGCAGCGCATCGCTGGTCGGGGCAACCCATGCACCCTACCAACCCACGAGTTGACAATGGCAATGACTTACTGCGCCATCTGCACGAGATCCACAATCGTCAGGTAGAGATGTACAATGAGATGACCGCCTCTCCTTCATCGTGCCTTCTTTTGCTGAGGACCTCATACCAAAGCACATATGCCTTTCTGCCCTGGACGCTGTCTCGTGCGACGTCGAGGATGCTGCTATCAATCTCCACCTGTGGCGTGGCGGGAGCGATGGCTTCCGCGAGTGGCACTAGGCTATCAATCGGAAGTTTCTTGTCAGTGCTCAAATGGCACTTCTTGGCCGGATTCACAGATGTCGTGTGCAACGCAGAGATGGCGTCTGCAGTCTGGACTAGCCACTGTACCAGCTTGCGTGTGCTCGCTTGATAACGCTTGTAGGTGCCCACCAGGAGCGGGTTCGAGTTCATTGCTGGTGCCCTGCGTGGTCGAGATTGCTGGTCAAGCATGTGCGAGAGATTGAGAGATGAAGAAGGTGAGGGTCTAAATGAGCTACGGCTTGGAGCGTCTGCATTCGTGGTGGGTCAATGTCGGAGAAGCTCTGGTTCCGGGAGAATTGGTCGTTGTTTGTCAGTCGCAAGTCAACGTTCACGAGCGGGTGGCCAGTGGATTACTGCAGATTATCATGTTGGATGATATTGCGACGGTCTTATGCTGGTGTGCCGGCTTTTGGGGGCTTGCGAAGGAGACGTGCGGATGACATATACATGACAATATGCCGTCTCCAAGGCGAACTGTACTATCACTTGTGCCGGAGGCCGTCGCTGCCATATGCGAGTTCGATCCCGTGATGGAGTGAATGAATGTGGTAGGAGATGTCTCCAGGAAGTGCAGAAGTCAAAGTCGAAAGCGCGTCCCCACCAAAACGCGCTTCGCGACCTCGACTTCAGCTCTCACGGAGACGTTTCTCTTCGTTCCTTCCACCTTTGTTCACTTACTTGCATAGCGTTGTTTGTTGTTACTCTCCGCCATCATGTCAACTCGCTAGCTAGGACTGCGTTGGACCATGTCAGCATCGAGAGCGCCAAAGCGCCGCAAACTGGACGATGCACATCAGAGTTCGCCAGCGATAAGACACATCCCTGCGACAACCACTGTGGACGGAGCACATGCCAGGAACGTAAAGTCGTCACCAGCAGTCAAGTCGTCTCGCGATGGCCAGCCACGCGCAGCCAGAGACACCTCCTCGACCATCGATGCGTGGAAGCAAGCCAAGGCGATGCGACAATTAGAACGGGGCAGGAAAGATTCCTCAGCGAGACGTGAGAGGCAAGATGTGGACATTTATGATGACATTGAGGGCGCCAATGTTGGGCGAGAACCATTTGGTAGG
The DNA here is from genome assembly GCA_002116355.1 of Dothistroma pini CBS 116487. Classification (NCBI taxonomy): domain Eukaryota; kingdom Fungi; phylum Ascomycota; class Dothideomycetes; order Mycosphaerellales; family Mycosphaerellaceae; genus Dothistroma; species Dothistroma pini. Next base: position 48,969 of record MWSO01000955.1, read on the forward strand.
ATTGGCGGAAGACGAGCACAACCAAGGGCACAGCCTGAGAGCAAACCTCCTGTACAGAATGGCAGGACGCCTACGAAGAAAGTCTTGGATCCGCTTCGGAATCAGAAGGTGCAGGACAGTGCCAGTCCGAAGAAATCCAAATCAATGCTGGGCTTCTTCAAGCAATTCACCCGGCAGTCGACACAGCCGATTCCACCGGTCGCGAAAGATGGCGACACCAATGCACCGGTCTCGAAGACCGTTAATGAAACCAGTCATGCTCAGCAGCCCGTGTCGAAACCTGCAAGAGTAGAAGTAGTCATCGAGGAGAGCGATCAGGAGAGCGAGGATGAGCTCGAAGAGACGGAGGAAACACCACAAGCTTCCACGAAAAGGAAGGCACGGTCTCTCGAAGAGTCGCCAACACGAGCCGCAAATTCTGGTAGCTATCCGAAGAAGCACAGCTGGGTGTATGGTAACAAGAAGACGTTCGAGGATGAGATACGTGAGCTGGAAGAAGAGGCTCGCAAGAAGGTGGACGTCGACGACAGCGAAGATGAACTGGCCGCGCAGTCTGATGCCCGCCGGTCGTCTCAGAGGCAGCCGGTACAACGGGACATCTTCAAGCCAGAGGTAATGACCAAGACTCGAAAGCCACTCGACAGGCGAAAAGAAGATCCGAACAGCATCGAGGCCGGGTCAGGTCGGAATTATGATCCAGACGACTCTGTGGACATTGACGACTCGGAGCATGAGCAATTGGAACACTCGAAGCCCGTTGCATGTGCAAAAGCTGTGCCTACGAAGGTCGCGGCGACGCCAAAGAAAGCCACGACCCAGCAGTCAACGAAGAAGTCAGTCACTGTCCCTGCCTGCGTCTTCCAGCCCGGCGAGCTGCAATCGATTCAGTCGATACTACTTCAGAGAGCGACCAGGACACAACCCATTCCTCTGGTGAATCTTGACCATGAATATGCAAAGGTCTCCTCACTCATCAACCAAACAGTGACGGCAGGCGAAAGCAACAGCATGCTACTTATCGGCGCCAGAGGCAGCGGCAAGACTGCATTGATCGACAGCATCTTGAGAGAACAGACCACGAAACACCCAGATGACTTTCACGTTGTGCGCTTGAACGGCTTCTCCCATACTGACGACAAGATCGCCCTTTGCGAGATCTGGCGGCAGCTTGGGCGGGAGATGGACCTTGGAGATGACGAGGGCACTTCGAAGAACTACGCCGATACAATGTCGAAGCTACTCGCACTGTTGTCTTATCCTGCAGAAACGGGTACTGATCAGCCTGAGCAGGTCACCAAAAGTGTCATATTTGTTCTCGATGAGTTCGAGCTGTTTGCCACGCATCCTCGTCAGACTCTGCTTTACAATTTGTTTGACATTGCGCAAAGCAGGAAGGCTCCGATTGCCGTACTGGGCCTGACGACCAAGATCGATGTTGCCGAGAGCTTGGAGAAGCGAGTCAAGAGTCGCTTCAGCCATCGATACGTGCACTTGAGTCTGCCGAAGAGCTTGCAAGGCTTCCAGCAGGTCTGCGAGACTGTTCTACGCATTGCGCCTTCGGATCCCAACTCTTTAGCGATGGATGCGAACAAGGACATGGCCAACGGGGACAACACTGCGTCGTCGACATGGAATACCCTGGCAGGACTAATCCTCGCATCCGAGCCATGCACCCAACATCTCCGGCACCTTTACGCCACAACCAAATCCATACCCAACTTCCTCGCCACACTGACGATCGCCTCTGCCACCATGCCCATCGCAGCACCGACCTCTTCCGAGGACCTCTACGGTCACTTCACCTCATCCTTCATCCACCCTCCCCTCCAACCCCCCGACTCCAAGCTTTCTCTCCTCTCTTCCCTAAGCACCTTCCAACTCGCCCTCCTCATCTGCGCCGCCCGTCTCACCAATATCTACAACACCGAAGTCATCTCCTTCGCCCTCGCATACGAAGAGTACAAAGTCCTGGCCAGCAAGGCCAAACTGCAAGCTTCGGCGGCGGGAGCAATGCAAGGTGCTGGGAGTAGAGTTTGGGGGAAAGACGTGGCTAAGGGTGCCTGGGATGACCTTATTGAGTCTGGACTAGTTATGCCGGAAGGACGAGGTGGTGGGAAGGATATTGCGAGGGTTGATGTTGGGTTGGAGGAGATTGGGATGAGTGGTGTGGAACTCGGGGCTTGGGGAAGATGGTGTAGGGAGATCTAGGGCTGTAGGCAAGTTGTAGGTACGAGTCCCGCACGGACATCAAAGTCACGACTGCTACTGAACGAGAAACCCAACAATTACACTCTGTCCTTCCCCCCGCACGGATCATCCAAGATGGCTCTCACGATATCGCCACAGCCCTCAACGCCACCATGCGTGCAGTGATGTGGAAAGGCAACGCTTACTCCGTCAGCGTGCAAGACCTTCCCCGACCTACTATCATCAACAGCACCGATGCCATCATCAAAGTAAGCAGAGCCGCCAGTTGGCTGCGGATCGAATCTACACATCTATCGCGGTACTACCAATGCTGGGCCTGTACCGTGTGGTCTCAGCCACGAGGGCTTTGGCTACATCTTTCCCAGGTCGGAGATAAGAGTAGAGTCATTGAGCGTCGATGATTCTGTCATGATACCGCTCATGACGGCAGAGGGAAGTGTGCATACTGCGCTTACCACGTGTATCCAAGAATATGGTGCGGTGTTGGGTGCTACTCAGGGTAAAACACACCTCTCGTTCGCTCCGCAACGATGATGGAAAAGTTTCGTAATACTGATCTCTTGAATTTACCGACCACAGCTGTGGATACACCCACATCTCCGTGGTAGACAGGTACCCCGTTCCCACCAAGACCTACACTGACCTCACAGACAACGGAACTACATCTTTCGTGAAACGACTCCGTCCTCCTCTTTGACATTTTCGGCACAGGCTGGACGGCACAGCCCTCAATTACGCCGACATCAACGCGGGCGACCCCATCGCCATCTTCATGATGATCGCGTACCCCTCCTCCTCCTCCGCAGCGCCTCCAACATCTTTTGCATCGACTACAACCCCTTCCAGCCTAAACCTCTCCAAAAGCATCGATTACTACCCCATTAACTTCCAACCCCATCGACCCCGTGGAACGAATCCCCGCCCTCAAACCTTGGGGGTTTGCGAGAAGTTTCGATGCCATCGGCTGCGAACATCTCAATCGCAACCCTCACAGTCCAAGTCGACGTCGAGACGACCAATGTGCTCGCCGTCACGACGATCGGCGGCGGGATGGGGACTGTGGACGTGTACAGCGCTGATGGACCTAACAAGACCGTGGCCCCCCGAAGGTGCCGTAGCTCAGGACCAAGTCGGCTTCAATCTGAGTGACTTCTGGTCTGGCGGTTACCACTGTGAGGCTAGTCCGTTGAATTTGATCAAGGTAGCGTCATTCTTGTTGAGTTTGATCGCTGACGGGAGGGCGCGGTCAGGTTTTGTGGTTAATGATGTTGTGAGTATTGACGAAGCGCCGGAGGCGTATAGAAAGGTTTGGGAGGCGTGAGATTGTGAAGGTGATTGTTGCGTTTGATCGAGACTTTTGAGCGGTTGTAGAGTTTATGACGGCCGTCATTGCGTTCGATTGAGAGTCTTGTGCGGCTGTAGGGAGAGTATCGTCCTGACGAGCTTCGAGAAGACGTGGATCCATACGGACGAGGTTTCACGCCCTTATCCAAGAGAATCCGTACTTCATTGCCAGAGTCTCATCGCTCGACTGTGTAACCAATGACTTGTTCTCGCTGGTAGTGGCCGCTTTGGTTTCTTCACTACTTCGCCGCGCTTCCGAATGTTCTTCAGGTCGTTTTTCGTGAGGCGGCCGCAACGCCGGGTGCAGTGGCAGATGTGCTTCTGCTTTGGCGGCTTGCAGATGGATGGCTCGTTCGAGATCCTGTTGCGACGAGCATGACTGTCTCAATGGACGACGTCTGCTCCTTCTGCAGCAGGCCCATACTGCAAGACACAGCAAAGTGAGGACTGGAAGCCCGGTGACGATGCCGATGGTGATGTGCGTTGATGTGTGCATCTCTGTATGCCCCGTCCGGGAAAGCAGTGATATTGGCATCGTGGCGTTGCGGGAATTGATTATGCAGCTGATCTGCAATTCAGGTCGAATGAGGTGTATTTGACCAATTCCAACTGGGAGTCCACTCCAGCGCAAAGGGAACCAAGGACTTTGACAGGAATCTGGTCAAGAAAAGGAGGCATCGCTATCCTCTGGCTGCGACGAAGCCATGTGCTACTCTGCCGTTGAGCGTTGGTAGTACGGACGCAGCCACTCGCCTCGAAAGCTTCTCTCGACCTCGAGGGATCAAAGAGCTTGAGGCGTCGTTTAAACTCGCACTAGGAATTGGGCTACTGAAGCCGTCGCGTTGTGCAAGCTGTCCTGTACCATAGTTAGGGACACATACGTCCTGCGAGAGTGATCGTCGGTCTACCTCCAAGTCTGGCGGGTTTCATGGGCTACGCTTTGCGGACGATAATGCCTTCTGTGCACAACACTCCATTGCTGATCGCTCCGTTCACTAAAGGGGCGGGAAGAAGCGAAGAGGTGCTGTGCTGGACTCGAGAGGTGAAATCCTACGAGGGGAAAAGACAGCGTCGAACACCGTAGGAGCAGTCAATACGAGCGAGGCAGAGCCAAAACTCGCTCCGCTATGTAATTACAGATCATTTCCCGCGATACAGGTGCTAGTCGAGGCAGCATGGCTTCGCGGAAGTATCTCTCGACGTGATACTCTTTGGCATATCCCATACCCCCATGCACCATGACGGCGCGCTCACAAGCCTCGAAAGCTGCATCGGCGCAGAGATATTTCGCCGCGTTGGCATATTCCCCCGTAGCATAACCCTGGTCGTATCTATATCGTGGCATGTCAGCAGACAGGTCTTTTGCAAACGCCATGCCATGCATGTCTGTACTCACAGCTTGGTGCCTTGGTACAACAGAAGCCTCGCGGCTTCTAGCTTCATCCAAGAGTCTGCCAGTGGGTGCTGAATGCCCTGATTCTTTCCAATGGGGCGACCAAACACATGTCTTTCTCGCGCATAGTTGCTAGCTCTTCGAAGACCTGCGAAGCCTAGGCCTAGTGCTTCGCCACCTAGAAGAAGGCGTTCAGCGTTCATGCCGTGCATGATCATCTTAAACCCAGCTCCCTCCTCCCCAATCAAATCGACCTTTGGCACCTTCCAGCCGTCAAACATGAGCATGTTACTATCGACTGCGGCTCTGCCTAGCTTCTTAATCTCCGTCACCTCGACGACGGAGCGGTCCAGATCTGTGTAGAAAAGCGAAAGGCCTTGTGTAGGTTTCTGGACCTCGGCCAGCGGCGTTGTGCGTACTAGAATGAGGATCTTCTCGGCTGTCTGCGCAGTCGACGTCCAGATCTTTGACCCTCGAAGCGTATAAGAATCCCCACTCGAGTCGCGCGTGGCTGTGGCTTTCAATTTCAGCGTGTCGAGACCTGAGTCGGGTTCCGTCACACCGAAACATGCACGCTCACGTCCAGCGATGAGCGGAACCAGCCAACGCTCTTTTTGCTCTTCTGTGCCGAATTTGACAACGGGCTCAAGGCCAAAGATATTCATATGCACCGAGCTGGCAGCGGTAAGTCCTCCCCCCGACTCGGACAGAGTCTGCATCATGATCGTCGCCTCTGAAATGCCTAGCTCAGCGCCGCCGTATTGAGCTGGCATACATATGCCAAGCCATCCGTCCTTGGCCAGAGCAGAATGAAGGTCCAAGGAGAACTTGCCACTGTCGTCAAGCGCCTTCCAGTACTCGTCGGGAAACTTCTGACAGATTTTGGCAATCGCCTCGCGCACTGTCCGTTGAGACTCGGTCAGATCGGGGTCGTTCATCTGCAGAAATTCGGTCGCTTGGCCATGGACACTCCTCAGGCTAACAAACCGGTGTGGCTTGTGGAGCGGCCGCGTACGAGCGGCAGATCGCAGTGAGCATCGTATGAGGGGTGGCAGTAACGCCATCATTCCATAAGTTTCGATCAGGATGGCAAACAAACGACGGTGAATTGCCTGTCTCCAGTGATGTTATCAAACGACAGACTAACGCTAATTGCAGCACAGATGAGTAGTTCGACATTCTTAGAAATCGTGTTACCATTCTCTTGTAAGGACTCCTATTCCCGAAGGGCCCGCCCACAACCGGATATCGGGTCGATCATACATGCCGTCCCAGTATTTCCGTTCGCCGAGCTCGCACAGTACATGTAAGAGAGTCCGCCAAGTTCACATTCAGAGCATTGAATGCTGTGTTTGGTTCATCCGCAACACACCCTGGCAAAACCGTTAGTTTATGGCACTCTTGTCGAAGTGTGAGTGGATTCACCTCCTGATAGACGGTCGCTAGCAAGTCACCCGTTGCAGAATACATGCTCTGCGAGACCAATGCTCGCTCTTGTCCCGCCCATGGCGAGTGCATCTCGGACCGTATCCAAGCATCTGCGCGCATAGCTCCGATGGCTCGATGGAAGATGATTGTATGATCCAGCGACACCATCAGCTTCACACCTTGCTTCAGAGCCTGCACCTGCGTAGCGGCGAGCGCAGTGGGTACTACTTCAGGATCGCGTGACCAGCGAATGCCGTGGACCCGAGTGGCGGTGGGAACAAGGTAGTTGTCGCTCATGTACGCCAACGTCGCAAGGTGTATCGCGGAATTGTCGACCATGATCGGGCGGCGAGCCTTTACCCACTGAGCAATCGTAGTGTCCTGCACGCGGTCCGTGGGCTTTGAAATCAACTGAAGATTGCTGCAGACATAAAGGCACGCGACCGCACCTCCACCACCTTTGACAGGGCCGGTCATCTCAATTCCTCTCGCCTGCTGAGGGGAGGATGACCGCGAAGAGTCCTGGCGCGCCGGAAGTCGAAACCTGACAACAGCCGTGAAGATACACTGCCCGTCTTGTGATGCACGCACGGTACGCAGAGGGAACGAGGCCTCCGACTCGTATTCATGAACCCTGTAATGGACTGGAGTTTTGGGCTTTCCTCCCTGCACGAAAGTACTGCGTAGGCTTGCAATCGAGCAATCGATCCGTACAGTGGCCTGGGCAGCGAGAACACACTGCGCGACCATCGTGCCTCCGTAAGTGGCTTGCGCTCCGGGCGGTAGCCATGGGTCATAGACAGTGGTGAAAGTGTCCGAACTGAGACGGCGCAGCTCGAGAAGCTGCTCCATGTCCGGTACTGTGCCCTTAGCATCATCCATACTTGTTGAATCCATGTCCGCGCATCCTGTGACGGGTATCCACTATATGATCCTCTCCCAGCTGTAGACTCGAATCAGCATCTCACCACTCACTCAGATTAATCACATGCAGCTTTCAACGGTGTCCGCCTCGAGGACAAGCGAGCGAATTGTACCCTTTGGTAAAGTCCCAAAGAAAGATGTTGTATACGACCTACGCGAAGCTGACCACTATTGCCGGGGCATTCCCTATCACCGTTGGCAGACATTGGAGGGCTATAAGTAAAACTACACATCCAGTCTTTGAGCATCGAACTGAGAAGCCGCGCCAACTACTGACCATGACGTTCGATACTGAGCTGACGCGAAAACTTGGGATCCGAGGCAAGTGGTAGCTGTACAACTTGAGCGATGCAGAATTTCCAATGAACTGACGATACGTATTCCAGTTCCTGTAGTGCAAGGTGGGATGCAATGGGTAGGGTATGCTGAACTCGCGAGTGCTGTGAGCAATGCAGGTGGCCTAGGGATCGTAAGACTCGCGTTGTGTCCAACGCTGTTTTTGCTTGCTATGAGAAGGCTGACATGTGAAACTGCAGCTCACATCGCTAACGCAGCCCACCCCAGCAGATCTGAGAAAAGAGATTCGACGATGCCACGAGATGACAGACAAACCCTTCGGAGTGAACCTCACGGTACTGCCGACGATCAACCCACCACCATACGAAGAGTACGCAAAGGTCATTATCGACGAGGGCGTCAAAATTGTTGAAACAGCTGGACTCGTCGAGCCATATGTGGCCATGTTCAAGAAGGCCGGTTGCACAGTCCTACATAAATGTACTAGCATCCGACACGCCCTCTCAGCGGAGCGGAAAATGGGCGTCGACTTCCTCTCCATCGACGGATTCGAATGCGCGGGCCACGTAGGCGAGACAGACATTTCCAACATGGTGTTGCTTTCGCGAGCCCGTCAACAGCTTCGAACACCATTCATCGGATCCGGAGGCTTCGCTGACGGACGAGGCATGCTTGCGGCACTGTCGTTGGGTGCGTGCGGTATCAACATGGGCACGCGCTTCATGTGTACCCAGGAAGCCCCTGTGCATGCGAATATCAAGCAAGCAATCGTCAAAGCGACTGAAAATGACACGCAGTTGGTCTTGCGACGGTGGAAAAATACTAGCAGGTACTTCCGAAATAAGGTCTCCGAAGCAGCGTATGAGAACGAGAAGACCAGTTCCACCGGGGGGAGTTCAAGGAGGTACAGCCGTATGTGAGCGGGCAGCGGGGCAGGCAGGTATTTATCAATGGAGATCCCGATCACGGCGTACGTATGCCTCGGAATCATCTCAGAGATGCTTCAGGTTTCGATGGAGCTCGGTGCTGACTGCTGCTGTAGGTGTGGACTGCCGGCATCTGCATCGGCATGATCAACGATGTGCCGACATGTGCAGACCTGCTCAGACGGATAGAGATGGAGGCAGAAACTGCATTGAAAGGCAATATCTCGCTGCACAAAGAGTCGGCCAAGTTGTAGGGCTCCTCCCGATATAGCAGACGCCGTTTGGGGAAGTTGGCAGGTACTGAGGAAGCTGAGGGTCCTTGCAGTAAGCAGTGGTGCCCGTAATGTCGTACCACTGACTCCTGACAAGATTCGCGGAATCCTGTTCAATCGAAAGCATTTGGTGACCAGGCTGCGATGTTCCCCTACAAAGCTGTTAGGATGTCTTCTGGCAGGATCAAAGAAGCGCCCAATAGTGCCCGAATCTATTCTTCTTGTACAGCGGCTTGTAACGTTTTGAGATTTGCCAGGCGTTCCCGCTGGCACACTCTGAACTCCGTTGACCCTCGCGCTCGGCCAAGCACGCTAATGTAACGATCAAGATCGCTCTTTCCGAGCATGAGCTGTGGTTCATCGGCGATGGGTCGTTTGGTAGCAAGGCGATTGTTCTTGCAAATCACCAGCATTGTACCTATCACAAGCTATGAGACGGATCGTTAGCCTCTTGGTAACGAGCACCACAATATCATCTAACAGACTTACTGCCATGTTATACACTCGATTGTGCGCTGCAGCCCAATTTCGAATGTGTCCAGGCGAGACGCGCAAGAGCGCGAAGAAGGCGGTCATTCCTTCGCGGGCCGCCCGAATAGCACCATGCGGATCACTATGGACGCTAGCTCTCTCGTTCTTTTCGATATACAGGAGCATAAGCGCATAGAAGTATGTAGTCGTGATTGTGGCCATCTGATAGAGCACACGCGACGCCAGATGATCGAATCGGCTCGATGCCATCTGACAGAAAGGCTGGTCGAACTGGCTGTAGAGGGCCTGATAACGGGCGATCAGATGGCTCCTATGAGTTCCATCAGCCACTAAAGGTTGTTCGTTGGACTGCGGGCTACATATGGTCTCCTGAATGAGCGCCGAGCATTGCCACATAGCTCGTACGTAAGCTACATCGCAAGCCGTGTCCTGGGTGGAATCCGTAAAGGGCTGGACGTCGAGGTGAGTGACGTCGAAGTACGTGGTTGAGGGAGGTCGTCGCAGCCGGAGCGATAGCTGGGCATCCTGCAACATGGCTGCTTGCCAGAGTCGCAGGCGAACCTGAACGTTGTCGGCATCAATGTCCAAGCCGAGGTCTTTGCAGCTGCGGTTGAGCTTCAAGCCGTAGATCTGACGTTGCACGATGCCAGACATTGTCCAGGCATCCGCGGTGCGGTTGCTGGTAATCATGAAATGACATATCAGTATCATTGTCTGAATGGTGAGCAGAGAGCATCGATTGAGGTAGTTCGATACGCAAAGCGTTTGATGACAGCAGCTCAGATAAAATGCCGCCGTGTTCATCTGAACCTCGTTGCCTTCCTGCAGGCTTGTATCGTGCATGGCGTTGGCGTATACGGCAAACTGCAGTGCAATTTGGGCAGGGTCGTGCCTGTGTTTGTCACTGTCGCAGAGTTGTCGGAAGCGTTCAACATCGCCAATGAAAGCATGCCGATGTATCAGGGGGTACACGGGGTCGACTGTTTCGAAGTACCGCTCGATAAGACGATCTGCCTCTGGCCTGCCCGGCAAGCTTGTGACAATCTCGACGAGCCCTCCCATGTCCGTCCAGTAATTTTCTGCAGCCAAGTCAGCAATGGCCACGTCGGGCGGCCCATATGTCATATATACGCACGTAAAGGATGCTCGGCACTGGCGGTGCCAAAGAGATTCAGCAGGGCGTGTCGTTCGTTCTGCGCACAGGATGGTGGCGAGGGGATTTCCAATGGGGCGAAGGTCTCGATGGCATTAGTGAACAGCGGCGTCATATTCAGAATCTGGTCGATTTCATCGCTCGTGCTTCCAGTTACGAAATTTTGGCGGTATTCCAAGTCTCCATTTTCGCTAGTCATGCCCATGGACGATGTGGCAATGTTCCCGGGATGAGCAGCGTTCGTGCTTGAGCTGACTTCACTTCGAGTGAGCTGATTCGAATCATGATCGCGATCGGATAGGGGACGTTTGAGTGGCCCATTTCGAGACGAAGAAGCGGCAATGACATTTGCAACGTGCGTGTACTGGCACGTTGTCTGTCGCCGTACGCTTTGCATGACGATCGATGGTTAGTGAGCAGCATTTGGCGGTAGCGAACATAGGGCAAGGAAATACGTGCGTGTGTACTTACCAAGTAAAACATGACGGACGTGCGCGATCACACTTCGATTTGCGCTCAACGCATTCCAGACAGTTTAGAGTCGGCTTGTTGCGTTTTGTGACACGTGCTCGACCAGACACAGCATCGTTATGGTTCGGCGTGTTCGAGTCGCGTCTCAGCCGGGCAGTCGAGGCAGCCTTGCCAGGCCGGTCACCATTCGCGAGTACAAGGATGTCTTCGCCCACAGCACCGAGTGCCGCTAGAGATGCGCTAACGTCCTCGAACGTCGTGCTGGGTGAGGACATGGAGACGTCAGCGAATCCTCCGGCAATAAGAGGCGTCAGTACATTTGACAGGCCATACATCAGCCCAAACCACAATAGCAACAACTTGAAGAGCTGCCGAAGACTTTGCTGCGGCAATAAGGACGACCAGAGACCCTCCCCTCCCCTCCTCTTCGTACTTTGCCGCGGGGTGGAGATAATGCTGCCTCCTTGTGTCGATCTGCGGAGAAAGCCACGTGGGAGCCGAGAACCCGGGCTGGCGGGGAGCGTAGGAATGCGGGGAGCGCGGAGAATGCGGTTGTAATTTTATGGGTAAGTCCGATCACCCCGCCAGCTTAGCCCCGCAGAAGACAGCACACAGCGCGTTGCTCTGGGACCGGCCTTATACATTCCACGTGCGACGAGGCCAGCAGGGGTCGCACAACGACCATACGTACACTACTCGATAGCTTGCTATTGCGCAGATGTTGTGGGCAACTTTGATCGCAACTAAAGCTATCTAAGTAGGCTAATCACCCATATAGCTTTGCCCTCGCGATTCCAGCATGGCGTGGACTTCTGCACCCTCGATACGCGGTAAGAATGACGTGGAGAACGTGGAATAGGATGTGAACTGGACCCTGCATGCTAATGTCGCCGAACGTGCAGTAACAGCTTCGGCTCCACAACGACGAGAAGACCAAACCAGGGGCCATATCCACACGAGGGTTGCATAACACAGCATGCCCTAGAAGCCAGTGGGCATTCCGGACAAAGGTCGGCATTCTCGAACATCGGAACGACATCTCATTCTACCAAATGCAACGGCCTCCTTCCAGTCCCAACTATTCCATGTCCATCGCCGAGTCTCCACTCACCAGCCTCAACGGTATCGCAAGGGGCGCGCATGGCGCGCATCCGCTGCCTACACCATGGCCACCTGCGGAAGAGCAAGCTGCAGACGGGCAGGAGATGTACCCTTTTCGGAACTTCTGGAGCGCGGATGGCGACATCCGTGAAGTGCTCTTTGCACTACCAAGTCGGGAGCGAGCAGACGCCCTGCTCTCCGCTTTCTTCGAGCATGTAGATCCCCTTTATCCCATCATTTCACAGAATATATTCCGCTCCCGCTTCGAGGAGTTTTGGACGCTGCCGGCGAACGAGAGGTAGGTTCGCCGCAGGCCATCCATGTTGGAGCAAACACGCTTACAACGACGGTAGAGGCGACTTCAACACGACTTGGGTTGCGCTGCAGTTCATCGTCTTCGCATCAGGTCACTTGTACGTGCACGACCCAACAGCGGCGGACTTTATATCCATATCCGAGACGTACCTGTCGTGCTGCTATCGCGCTCTATGTCTTGGCTCATTTTTGAGTGAATGGTCGCTGGGAACGATTCAAGTATTGATACTTATCTGCAACTATTTCGTGACCAACAATCGGACCGCGGACTGCTGGACCTTCTCCGGCATCCTGCAGAAAGTCGTTTATGGCCTGGAATTACATCGTCCCCCGGCCCCTGGCACATCGGTATCGGAGAAGCACCTCCGGTGTGCGCTGTGGCAGGCTTTCATGTTGCAGGACGTCTCGTTGTCCTACTTCCTGGAGCTGGTCCCGGCATCCTGCCACCATACCATCGATGTCAGTCTCTTGGATGTTAGCGAACATGGCGAGAACAATCTCGATAGCAGGCTCAGGGAAATGATATCGTCAGAGCGTGGCGATATCGATATCGCGTTCCTCTGCAGCAAGACAGATATTGCATATCAGCGGGCCGTTTGGCAATTCTCCAAATTCATGCAGACGAACATCTGTCTGCCGTCAGCCCTAGGAAAGCCCATTGCTAAAGATGCTGCCCACAAGGCGGGCCTCCTGTCAGACTTACAAAGTATTCAAGACAATCTCGATCCGCCATTCAATATGACCGACTTTGGCAGTCAGCATGGCCGATTGTGGAGACAAGCAATCATGATCACGAGCCACTACAATTTCGCCTTCAGCATGGTGCATCTCGCTCACAACCCGGCGACCGACGTGATAGCAGATTGGCGTGCAGCACTCAGATCCTCGCATAAGGTCATGTCGGCGTTCTTCGGCCTGGTCAATCATGATCGTCAATACCTGACTATGTGGACGCCAATCAACACACGCGCATATACGCAAACGGTACGAGCTGATCGTAGCCCAGCATCTCTTGGAGACAGACCATGCTAACCATCTATGCTAGCTAATGATTTGCAAAGCCCTCTCAACTGCCAAAGAGGTGACGAACGGCCATGAAGATCCATGGCTGCAATTAGCCGTGGGGAACAATGAGCGCTATGTCGATTTGTTGACCTACGCGCAAGGCTCTTGGGCGTTTGAGTTGAAGAAGCGGGAGTATCTCAGTGTCCTCGCCGGATATCGAGAGCTTTTGAGACCAGCAGTTTCAGTCTGATGGACAGGTCTTTTGATTGAAGTTGTGAACGACATAGGGACTTGATGGTGTGTCTACAGTTGCGTTCAACGCCATACGTTGTGTCGTATATTCTTCGATAGGTGTCATGCTCAAGCTGAATGTTATGGTCAAACATACGCATCGCCACTGCTTATACACGAGATCTTGGGAGAAAAGGAGTCCGTCGCCTCCTGGGAGGTGGTCATCATGACCGATACCAGTGATTACTTGTTGATGACAGAGAGCCATCGAAACGATAGTTCCTCGAGTGGTGCGACGGCGACAAGTTTCGCCGATCCGAAGCAAATTCTCTCATGCACAAAGTCGTAACATATTCTCGACTCCCACACGATGGTATTGCGACCGATCCATCGCTAGCTGGAGCCAAGGTCTGCACACTCGTGGGCGCTCGCCGAACGGCATGTCTAGACCTATTCAGGGTCAGCTTGCTGGGGTGCCGATCGGCCAGTCAGACGCCTAACGACGTCTTTTGAGAGCTTGTCGTCTAAATCGGCGGAGAAGCACGAAGCGATCACTGCCAGGCCACCGAAAGCGATTGTTGCCAGCCAGACTATAGACCTCAATGTCAGCACAATGCGGGAAGCACAATATCAAGCGCAGAACCCACCAATCTTGAGCCCATAGGCGTAGCCGTCTCTGAAGCTTGCTGCACCAACAGCAATAATAGATGGCGTGACGCCTTGTACCTTCTCGAGTCCTGGCAAGTTCCCTGCTGCCAATGCTGTCAGGAATGGCGCCACGGAGGTAAGTGGCAGCCCAGCCTTTATAAGAGCAGGCGCGACAACACTAGTCGTGTAATTCTGCACTTTATTCGTTAGGACGGAGCTGAATATCGCGGCTGTTGACCCGAGTCAGCAGGTGTGATCTCCCGAAGGCGCGAGTGCAAGATACTCACTAGCCAAGACGCCCGCGAAGGCTCGGATACTGCCAAAGACTCCTGCTGCCAAGCCAATTTCGGACTGATCATCGATCACGATGGTAACGGCAGTGCTCACGAAGACCTCGAGGATGCCTACCATCAAACCTGCGCAAACAGCCAAGGCGGACCCAGTTGCCTGACTATCCGTGGCACCAGCAAGTCCCGCCACGAATGCGCATACTCCGCACGAGACGATGACCAACTTGACGCGGAAGTGACCGCCGGGAACCGCCAACCAAGAGCCCAAGAACTGCCCAGCACATACTCCTCCACCGATGCAACTTGCCACAAGCCCAGCTTCGACTACATCGGTCGTGTATAGAGCAGCGACCATGTATGGAAACAGTGCTGACTGAAGTTAGCACAAAGGATCGCGGCTGGCATGGACGGAAATTACTATTAGCGGAGTAGTACACGACCCCACCGACAGCAGACAGAATATTGATGACGACGAAGTCACGGTTCTTGAATAGGTGCATCGGGATCAACGGACGCTCGAGTGGCATCCATATTTCTAATACGGAGAAAGTCAGTGGCACGAATGTAGACGAGATAAGGCTTCGCTGGGACGCCACGTACCATAAAGGACAAACCCAACCGTGGTGAAGAAGCCTGTAAGCAAGGGGGCGAGGACGTAGGCCGATGACCAGTGGTGGACCGATCCGCCCCAGGCGAGGCCTAAGAGGAAGAGGAACACGCCGGCAACGAACAAGAAGATTCCTCCAAAGTCCACGTCGCGCAACTCCTCTTGAACAGTGCGGTTACGGTGGAGTCCGTCGAAACGCGGCGGATGGTAAAACAGGATCCAGAGCACCGTGGACGCGGCATTGAGTGATAGGGTCAAGTAATAAATGCTACGGAATCCTCCCGCAGTGTGCACTATCAGCAGTCTTGCGATATAAGGACCTAGTCCCGAGAAAGGCAGCTTGTGTCTTCACGTCAGCTTGGAAGACCATGTGGGAAAAGGAAAGAAGCAGAGGCCTTCGGGATAACTCACCACCGACAAGAAGATTATACCATTGGCGGGAAAGCGGTGCCGCAGTGGGACCAGCTCACCAAGACAAATGTTGAAGGACAATTGACCAGCAGAACCCAGACCCAGGAATACAAGCCGCGATCAAGACGTTGACGTGGTTCGCGGCAGCGTCGATAATAGATCCAATCAGCGCGGAAATTGTGCTACCAGTGAAGAACCATCGGCGGCCAAACAGATCACAGAGCCGACCAAGGAGGACAAAGGCCACGGCGCTAAGTAGAACCCAGCCCAGTGATACCCAGACAGCGTTGGGTGAGGGGCCAAGATCAGCTTCGATCAGAGTCAGGGACGTTACAGGCATGAGGAATCCGCAAAAAGTGGCATTGCAAGCAAGCAGGATGGCGAAGTAAGTGCCGATGAAGTTGACCTCCTTGTAAGGGAGGTCCTGCGTGACGTAAACGACATCTTTCTTCGTATGAGTCCTCTCGAGGTGGTCGGAGGGAAGGTCTTCTTCAAACGTAGGCTTCTTGAAGTCCGTCATGGGTGCAGTTCCTTGATCTCGTTTCCTTCGACGATCAAAGCGAGGTTGACACTTACGGTTACTGCTTGGCGAGGGAGTGCTAAGTTCAAGTACTTATTGCCCGTTGTGGTACGATCGGCCAGAGCAGATGTGGCTTGATTTATTTCCGGGGTATGGGCTCGCTAAGCACGTCTAGACTCTTGTACTCGAACTTGCCCATGGAACTATACTCGCTTAGCATAATCCACTGGTGCGGTCTACTCCCACGTGGAAGGGAATACATGCCTGGAGCGAGATGTCAGGAACTTACGGCCGTTGGACACTGGGGTGCACATGCGATTGCACGATGATTCACTTGAGTCGCGTGTTGTGAGTGGGATAGTTGTTTTTGCCGAGACTCGACGCACAACGTTGTTGGACCTTTGAGGTTACTGGGTATCATAAAATTTATGGGACAACGTCAAGAGCATGAGAATGTGGCAAGAAGAGTGCTCCCTGCCACCAATACTCAGGACCAGATCAGTGTGCTCACGCGACGCACAGTCACTTCTCCGTCGCTCGTCCAGCCTTCCGCTGCAACGTTCCTTACACAAAAAGCCTCATGAGCGCGATCACATCTGCAGTCTTCTTGTAGATACGCGAACAAGTCACCCTTCCCCGCAATCTTGACGCATTTCCCAGGTCTAAAGTCGTGCCTCTTGTCTCTCCTGGGCCATTTCCTCCTTGGCCCTCGTCACGAGTAATCGCTTCAAGATTTTGCCGCTCGGGCTCTTCGGGATGTCTGCCCCAATGACTACACCCCCTGCACATTGTTTGTAGTTTGCGAGCTGCGTTCGGGCCAGCTTGTGAATATCGTCTATTGTCAACGATGATCCCGGGCACAGAGTCACGTACGCCCTCGGGTACTCCCCGTCTTTGAGCTTCCGAGCCGGTACGCCAACCACAGCAGCGTCGATGATGTCTGGAAGCTCCAACAGCGCTCCCTCGATTTCGCTAGGAGATACTTGGAAGCCGCGCACCTTGATCAGCTCTTTCTTACGATCCACGATGTACCACAGCTTGCTCTTTGAGTCTCGATCTAGTCATCGAAGCATTAGCCCGACGATAGCACGTCAAAATACATAGACTTACAAGCAATGTCACCTGTGTGGAAGAATCCTTCCGAGTCCCAGTCACGCGTGTTTGCTTGGGGATTTAGGTAGTATCCTTGCGTCACCAAAGGGCCGCGAACGCACAGCTCTCCTCGCACATCAAATGCTGTTACGTCTTTGCCATCATCGTCACACAGCTTTGCGTCCATACACGGCAGCATGTGACCAACGGACCCGCTGGGATCGTCACCGTGTGAGAAGGGCAAGGCACTACACGTGCAAGTCGTCTCAGTCATGCCCCATACTTGCGTCAAAGACGCGTTAGGAGCCAACAGGCTTCTGAACCTAGTCTGACTGCCCGCATCGAGTGGCGCGGCTCCGGCGTGCGCTTGACGTATCGACCTCAAGCTGTACTTCTTAGACCAAGGCGAGCTCATGATTGCGTGCACCATAGGCGGTACGAAGGCACCCATGTTAATCTGGTGCAAGTCGATACACTGGAGGAAGCTTTCGATTTCGAAACGCCGCAAGATGAGCATCTTGTCACCAGTGCGCAGTGGAGAAAAGTGGCATAGCGGCGTCGTGGCGGCGTGGAACATCGGTAGAGCGACCAGCCGCCGCTTCTCCCACGCAGGCGTTCCCCACTCCCAGAATAACACCTGCTGTGCGATGAGGTTGTAATGTGAGAGCATGGCGGCTTTAGGGAGGCCAGTGGTGCCTGAACTGAACAACAAAGCTGCAGTGGTCGCCTGCGCAGTCAGGGTGTCATTGATACGTGGCCAATCGACCTCGCCAGAAGTGAACAAGCTACGCCAGCTCTTCATGTCATCTTTGTCTGCATCCGCGAACAGAAGAATCCGCTCGCGTGGAAGTCCAACCTTTGCAGCGGCCTCGTAGCACGTTTCCAGCAAATCTGGTTCCACAATCACAATAGCGGCGCGTGAAGCTCGTAGATGATGCTCGAGCTCGTAAGCGGTGTAGGTCGGATTACATCCAGTATACACCCCTCCGAAGCCCACAATGCCGTTAACCAGTACCGGGTAGTCCAAGGAGTTGAAAGCGTGTATGCAAACACAGTCACCATTTTTCAAGCCCAACCGGCGAAAGCCAGCTGCCAGCTGACGGATCGCCTGTCGACATTGGTTCGCAGTCCAATACTTTGTGGTGTCCAACGCATCAATGTACAATGGTCGGTCCTGGTCAAATTGCGGCGAATCAAAATACCACGACAAGAGATCTGTGGATGGTATGCTGATATTGATTCCTTGGTCAGCACGACTGTGAAAGAGGTGGTTACAGATGGTACCGACCTCATGTGTTGCTCGGCGAGGAAAGGCATTTTAGCATTTGTTGATAGCGAGCATATGGTAATGAACGGCAGCGAAATAAATTCGAAAGCTTCAACCGGGGCTGCGGAGGGTCTGAAGCGTTGGCTCGCGATCCGTCGGACAAGCTCTGCCGGCCACAATCACATGGGCTGGGCAAGCGTGCGGAAATAAGGAAATAACATCTACGTGCATACATTTGTGTCGTACTTCTGTATGGCATCTCCATGTATACCGCTAACACAGATTGTCATCAACATGTCATCCACGCTTGATTACACAAAATTCGAAAGCTTTCGCGTCTCGAAGCCGCACGACTATGTCGCTCATGTGGAGATCGACCGGCAAAAAAAGTACAATGCGTTCTCGCATGAGTAAGTCTGACTAGCGTTGAATTACTAGCTTGATGCGCTGATCATACTGATCGCGCCTCGACCAGCATGTTCTATTCCATGCCCGTCCTTTTTGACCAATTATCTCACGACCCGGACGTTCGTGTCATCTTGCTTTCTGGAGCGGGCGACAAGGCTTTCTCAGCTGGGCTTGATGTAAGCGGCGCGTCTTCATCAGGACCGGTAGGCGCCCCAGCAGAGCACGAAGACTTTGCGCGCAGGACTTGGAAGATACGTCGACATGCACTGGCGTATCAGAGCGCCGTGAATGCTATCGAACGATGCGAGAAGCCGGTGATTTGTCTGCTGCACGGTGTCTCCTACGGCGCGGCGATCGACATTGCCACAGCAGCTGATGTGCGGTACTGCACTCGGAATGTCCGCTTCTGCGTCCGAGAGATTGACGTGGGCCTGGCGCCTGATATTGGAACGATGAGTCGTCTGCCCAAGATAGGTGTCAGCTACTCATGGGCCAAAGAAGTCATCTACACAGCGCGAACATTCGACGGGGATGAAGCTCTCTCCCATGGCTTTGTTAGCAAGGTTTTCGAGACTCAATCCGACCTCATTGCTGGCGGCATAGCCTTAGCACAGACCATTGCGTCGAAGAGCCCGGTCGCGGTTCAGAGTGCTAAAGCGCTGTGGGATTTCAGCCGCGATCGGCCAGTGCAGGATGGTCTCTTGTACACCGCGGCATGGAACGGTGCCATGGTGCAGGCCGACGATGTGAAGAAGGCTATTCTAAGTGGCATTCGCAAGACCAAAACGACATTTGAGAAGCTTTAGCCTCAAGTTTGCACAGAGAAATGGCATGCCATTAGGTGTCATGTACACTTGTGTTACTCTGACAATACAATACGGAATTGCTGGTATAACTTGGTATATATGATTTCGCCTTGACTATGACCATTGGATCACTGGCTTCACAACGACACCATCGTGCATGTCCTTCAGTGCTTGGCCCATATCCTTGTAATCGTAAACTTTCACCAGTTTTTCCACAGGGAACAGCCCTTTCTGTTGCATTTCCACAAGCTGAGGAACAAATACTTGGGGCACTGAGTCTCCCTCTCGACACCCAAGGTATCTTCTGCTGCCGAGGAGGTATACGAGCGGATCGATCTGCACTTTGGCACCTGTGGGTGGAACACCAACCGTGGCCGCGGAGCCTCGCATTGCAAGACTGTTTAACATCGCCTCGATTACCGATGGCACGCCTGTAGCATCTATCGCATAATCGACGCCCGTCCCGCCTGTCAGTTCTTTTAGCCTGGCAGCAAGGTCAACATTCCGTGAGTTCACCAGATCCGTAGCTCCAAGCTCTTTAGCGATCGGAAATTTCAACTCCTGTATATCAACGGCGATGATCCGTTCGAGCCCGAGAGACTTGGCAGCCATGAGCGCCGAGAGACCGACGGCTCCTAGACCAAATATAACAATGGAATCATCCGGCTCGGGTTTGAGAATGTTCAGAACCGTGCCAGCACCTGGAGTCTTGGTCAGAGCACTGCGGCAATAAGAGGTCTTCGCCATATAACTCGCCTGTCTGATAGCCGCATCCCATAGCTGCAAACTTGGCCGCTTCTTCCGGCGGATGAGGGTGCTTGATGATGCAAGTCTCATGTACATAGCTAAAGCGCGCAAAACTGGACTGCCCGAAGAAATGGGCGCGCACACTTTCATTGGAGCCCGAAAGTGTCGCCGCCGTACTCCCATCATCACGTACTCCAAACAGGTGCAGTCGAGTACCTTCAGTGCAGTCTGCAGGATGACCTCGTCTGCAGAACTTGCACTTCTGACAGAAGTTCATTGAGAGCAGGACGAAGTCTCCAACCTTGACACTTGGATCCTTGACATTCGCTCCGACAGCTCGAACCCAGCCAGCTCCTTCATGGCCGAAGACCGCCGGGTATTTGCAGACGCGAAGTTTCCCTTGCTGAAATACCAAGTCGGTATGGCAGATACCACTGTACTTCATTTCCACAAGCAACTCATCGTCCTGCATATCTCCCAGTACAATCTCTTCCAGTCTAAAATCCTGCTCGGCATCGTGCACCACGAAGGCGGGTGACTTGACGCCCGACATGGTGCCAGTCGAAAGCCACAAACGAAGAGATAGGAATTCCGCTGAACGAGAAGACTGACAGCCACGGGTGCTTTTGGTCTACTTGACCTGTGTCCGAGTATTTGTCCACATGTCCGGGTTGTGCTGTTGCCTTGTTATGTCCGCCAGTTCCATTGGAACTGTGTCTAATCTCCTCTGGCGCACATTGCAACTTCATTGATGTGTCCCACATCCGAGGTCTCGAAGTTTCTCCAGTTTCTCCAGTTTCTCCACCTCTCCTGAGGAGGTGGTATTGCTTGCCGAGCTTGCGGAGGACGCCGGATAAAAGAAGAGCCGGCTTGGTGAGCCGGGCAGTCGGGACACCAAGGTAGCCGTGCCTGTCGTTGTCTTCTCTTCGCCAATGTAGCCGGAACTCAACATTACAGTCGTTCGTGTATAAGCGTCGACATTGATCGATGCGGTGTGAAAGATCAACACACTTGTTGAGGGATGTCATTCTAAGACCATGATCAACTTGGCTCATGATACCTTGGCACCACCATGATGCGTGCGAGGACAGTCGTACTGAATGTCAAGGCAACTCTTCATATCCGTCCTATACCCGAATCGATTTGTGGAACAGGCGTGGCGCCGAACCGAGGGTGCGAAATGTTTCTTTATATTGCGTAGACAACCCAAAATGTAGACATCGTCCACGATTTCCTTGATCACCGCTGGAAACGTCTACATACTTTCCGCAATGTCGGTGAACGAACAGGACGTCGAGGTAATCGTCATCGGGGCTGGCTTTGGAGGCTGTTACCTTCTTCACAAGCTCCGTGCAAGCGGATTCAGTGTCAAGGTCCTGGAAGCCGGATCTACCCTCGGTGGCGTATGGTGCTGGAATGTAAGAGCTTCGGTTGTCAAACCAAACATATCGCAGAGATGCTCACGTGTTCTACTAGAGATACCCAGGCGCGAGAGTCGACTGTGAGTTCCCTTACTACGGCTTCTCGGACCCCGCTATCTGGAGTACGTTCGAATGGACCGAGCGATTTCCCTCTGACAAGGAACTGCGTGCCTACTTCGAGCATGTCGCGAAAGTGTGGGACCTTCGTCGCGACGTACAGCTGGAAACCCGGGTCGTGGAAGCGAGGTATCAGGAGCAGCAGAACCAGTGGCATCTGAAGACAGCAGCATCCAGCGAGACCTGGAAATGCCGCTGGTTGATCGCAGCCACGGGCACCTCATTCAAGCAACATATCCCGGAATGGCGTGGCCGCGAGAACTTTGAAGGAGTTCTACATCACTCAGCGCTTTGGCCAGAGAATGTCAAGATTGAGGGTAAGAAGGTGGCGGTGATCGGCGCTGGTTCTACTGGAGTACAGATCGTGCAAGAAGCGTCGAAGGTCAGTCAGAGTGTGACACAATTCATCCGAAGCCCAAACTTCGCGCTCCCCATGAGGCAGCGCATGATTTCAGAGGAGGAGAGGTATTCGTATCTGCCCCAGATCCCACACGTTTTCAGGGCATGTCGCTCGACACGTTCAGGTCTCCCTACACAGACTTCAGACCGGAAAGTATTCGACGACTCGGCAGAGATGAGAGAATCGCGCCTTGAGCATGGTTGGAAGCGAGGTGGCTTCAATTGGTATGTGCATCCTGATTTTGCTTGCACAGCGGCTGACACGCAGTGGAGGTCGCAAGGCTCGTACGGTGATTATATGGTCGACGCTAAAGCCAACCGTGAAATGTACGACTTCTGGAGGAAAAAGACACTGGCACGTATCTCAGATCCGGCGAAGCGAGACCTCCTGGCCCCTGAAGAGCCACCATACTATATTTCCACGAAGAGGCCAAGTCTGGAGCAGGACTACTACGAGAGCTGTGACAGACCGAACGTCGAAATCACAAACTCTCCTATCGTTGAGTTCACCAAGACTGGAATCGTAACGGAGGACGGCAAAGAACGGGACTTCGACATTGTCGCCGTCTGTACGGGATACGACGCAGTTACGGGTGGGCTACGAACGATGGGCATCAAGGGTCGTGGCGGTCTGGATCTTGACGAGAAGTGGAGCGATGGGATCGTTACGAATCTAGGAATGATGGTCAATGGGTTCCCGAATTTCTTCATGGTATACGGGCCGCAAGGTAAAGCTCATCATATTTTCGTCGCAAGACAAGGTGGCTAATGCATCCCAGCGCCAACGAGTCTTAGCAATGGACCCATATTCCTGGAAATACAAGGAGACTATATCCTGCGAGTCCTCCTTCGTCAGAAGGAAGAAGACATCGACTCCATCGAAGCAGACAAGCAGGCTGAACAAGCATGGCGAACGCATGTCCTGGACCTGGCGGAGCGAACTCTCCTAGTAAAAACAAACTCTTGGTATATGGGCGCAAATATCCCTGGGAAGAGGAGAGAGTATCTCATATACCCTGGAGGTCTGCCTATGTATCAAGAGAAGATGGAGGCAGCGCTGAAAGATTGGGAAGGCTATGCCCTTTCATCATCACCGGATTCCATACGGCCCACTCTGTAGCGACCAAGATGCGAGACCTTTGGCACTTTTACACATTCATCGATGTGACTATCCAGTGCTGCCATCAATCGACCGCTGGATTTGACTCAGAACCTTGTCGTGTCACAAGGAAGCAAGATAGCCTTGTGTAATGTGCGATATGTGCGTTATCTGACTCCCTTGATGCGATCTTCGCTGATTTTGCGCCCAAAACTTTGGCGTCCTTTCGCAATTCTACAGCCTGACAAGTCGGCCACAGCCTCAATCCCGTACAGCAAGCTCGATATTGTTCTGCCTGGAGTCGATCAATTTCCGGGGAGTGAAGCCTCGTGGTGGAGAAATGTCCTGTTCAAAAGCGTGTATGCTCTGTGAGGAGGCGTCTGTCATTATCCGTAACGTTGTATCAAGGAATCATGTAGAAACTCGGACTTGCTGGGACCAAGTGTATTGCACTTCCACATCTGGGTCAGGGCCCAATCTAAAGCCGTGAAGACGTGCGTAGTGCTAGTTCTAGTGGGCTGAGATCGATGCTTCGAGATTTTGCAGGAGGCGTCGTCCCTGGAACTTGCGTAGACATGCCACATTGCCACCGTACGTACCTCCGATTCGTCTTGCGATGATCATTGGGCGCCGGTGGCCTCCACAAAATGCCCCACTGTCATCATCTTCAGTCAATCTCGCAAGGTGGCGTGGGTGGTCTCGTTCTTGATCGCGGAAGGCTGAGAAGTCTTTGAAGTCAATATCGCCGCACCTGCAATGGCCTGGGCCGAAAGCTTCGTGAGTAATAATGCTTGCCTAGGTCGATGTTTTAGCCTCCATCTCGTCGGAGGATAACAGACAGAGCACATGACACAAAGTTACTCACTCATCTACAGACCGTCGCATGGGTACCCCTGTCTTGACGACTACTTTATTGCGCAAGCGCCTCTTTCATGTATACAGTCTCACCTTCCACTTTCAGATGGATTCTCTGAGTCAAGCGACCTTCGATCGACACATCTATCGCTGCCTCGACTATATCCATCAACTGCTTCGCATTCCGAGCGTCGTGGCAGATCACATGTCTTGCTTCCGCTTGGCAGGATCTAGCTTACTCCACTTGCGGTCGCGACTTATTGAGCATTAGAGCTGAGATAGACTCGCGAAAGGAAGGCTTTGCTTCTCCAGGACTTTGACTCTAGTGCTGTGGCTGTGATACTTCTCTGCCACTGGCAACGCAGCTCCGATCGTAGGGCCTGGCCAACGCTGATCCTTTAACCCGACACTGTCAAAGGAAAGTACAATGGACTTTGCTCCGCTCTCGCCGATCAACATTGTGGGGTCAGGATTAACGAGGAAATAGCCCAGTGCTGAATGGGCTGTGCGAAAGTACAAGTATCGGCTTGTTGTTGCCTCTAACTCGAGCGTCCAAATCTCCTCCGCGACTCCTTCCTACCCCACGCAGGGCAGGGCAACAAAAAACCATGTATCTTCCAGCTTTCCTTACTGCGGCCCTTTCGGCCCCCGTATACGCCGCTGCCGCTTGTACCGCCAAGGAGCAACTGTACTATGCCAACCAAGTTCCTGTCTCCTACTCGCAAACAGGTCCTGTCGCGACGGAGGAAAGCTTCAGCAAGATCCCTTTCGGCGTGTGAAGCCTCTCTGGCGCCTGTGAGACTGTCATGTGAGTTCCGGAGATCCATCAACACGTCGCGGGAAGCTGATACAGGGACAGCTTTGCAAATGGTGCTCCAGGCATCATCGTCGGTACCACTGGAGAGGACACCGTGAGATTCGGTACAACAACGCGCCAGGGGTTCTACTCAGTGACTGGAAAATACAAGGACTTCCCCACAAATGGCACCACTGTGATCTATACGCACGTTACTCTTGGCGTTGAATCCGACGTATCGTCTGGAGTCACATTCGCCGGCCAAATATACCTGGATTTCAACCAAGCTTGCCGAATCTCCGCTGTTCGAGCGTTCGCCAAGGTTCCGAAATACATCGACGGGAAGCCTACCAATTTGTCACAGATCCTCAATGCTCCAGACTTGCCACTTCCGAGCGTTCCCTTCGTTCCAGGAACTGGATCGTAGGACTTTTTTCAAGCAGAGAGGAGTTTATCCGGAGGGAGTTGTGATGACAGTGAGCGATCAAGTCTGCTCTTGTCGCGTGGGGGTCCAAGGAAGTTACGTTGGAGAGATGGTGATGTGGTCTTCCATGATTGAGTGTTAGCTGGTTCAACGAATCGACGAGAATGAGAAGTGATACCTTCACAATAGTTCTTGTATATCCATTGTGCTTCGTTGCTTTGGAAGATACCGATGAAAATAGCCAGCAGCTCCGTGGCCGCTCGGATCTGCCTCTCAAAACGCACTAATGGGTCACACATCGCGACGAAGCGGAGTTCCAGCCCTCATGAAGCTGATAGTAACGGAAGAAGAACTCGTCAATGGTCATTCCCTCTCAGTCTACGTAACAAGGGATCTGCAACCTGAAACGTCGGGAAGAATTTCCGCGACCGCTGGCAGCCAGTGACACCAATGTCTGGTATCGTTCGCACGATCTCAACAGTATGGCCAGCATACCCCAGCCAGTGCACGGGCCGCATTGATCGCACTGCCGATGAGAGCATCCTCCAGCTCGTAGACGTCTTTGAGGGTGTCTGCCTCCAATTTCGGCAAGTCGATGAGGACCTCATTTGGCTTGCTCATTACCACCTGTGCTGCCATAGCTGCGAGTGTGGCAGAATCAATTCGCTCCATGGGAGCTGTTCAGCCCAACTCGTACGGCAGTCTCTCATGCTGTGTCGAAGGAGATCAGTCAGCATGCTTGAAGTAGCAGAGTGGAGAGCAAATGTACCGAAGAATGACTTCACGTATTCGATAGGAGCATCGCCCGTTACCGGATTGCCCATGACACTCATGTAGAGACTCGTCTCGACCAGGCTCAGCACTAGCTGGCGGCCGCTGTAGATCTCCTTATTTCCATTTATTTTTTTGCGTGTGAATTCGGCTCCAAAGGGCATTCGCGGTGGAGGCGATATCGGTAGCATTTCGGCCCTTGTAGAAGGCAAGGGCCTCGTTGAACACAGACTGATTGAGGTGTAGATTGTCTCCTTGGCTACACCTACGTCAGATCCAGCGTCTGGCTCAGTCACGGCGATACAGATGCGAGTTCGGCCGGTCAGCAGGTCAGGCAAAAACTTCCTTTGTAACTCAGGACTGCCGAAGTGCACGATTGGAGGCACGCCAAATGCGCACCCGGTCGTGATGGCTGTCACAGGACCCATGAGCCCACAGCGAATCAACTCGGGCGGAGTAGATGGTGACGTGGAGGTAGTCAAAGTCCTCTACGGCAATGGGACCCACCCGATGGATTCCCACGCTTTTTAAGAGCTTGATAGGTAAGGGCGTCGGTATGTTGGGGACCATCATGTTATGTCTTGCGAACGTGTCTGTATGCCACAACGACTCGGTCAGCAGGCAGGAATGTTCCCCATTTTCTTCGTCACTTGCCGTATACATGTGGGGGCACCTCCCCATCTCGTTCCCACTGCATCGCGTATGGTGTGAAGTGTTCGTCAACAAAGGCACGGCAGAATTCTTGCCACTTTCGATGAGAAGCCGTGTAGTATGGTGACGGATGGCCTAGAAGCCATGGCGGCTCGCTGAAAGGGATGGGTTCTTTCTCCTGCATTGCTCTTGCTTTCAAGTTGATGATTCGACCTGCACGTTAGACTGCACTTTCAAAGGAAGCACTGTCATGTCTCTTGCTCGTCAGAAGTGCATTGTAACATTCGACTGTAGTCGAGACCATTCAAGTCTTATTTCCGAGGCACGCGATCGAAGTCGGTATACGACTTCCCTATTCCCTGCAGGTGACCTGCAAAGCTTCACGCTATCAAGAGCTTTGTCCTATGTGAGCATCTCCAGATTCACCGTCGCGGCTGAAACGTGTATGGATGAGTGATCTACGAATATGCTTGTCATTCGGCCTTTCAAACCTGCCAGGTGCTTGCAAACTTGCACGACTTGTATACCAGGAGAGCTAACGCAGCTGATAATTGCGGCGACCAAGTCGAGTGGAGTCATCATGGCTATAGACGAGCGAGCGTTGATGCTTCAGGCTGGCAACCTCTTGGTCACCAACAGGCGATTGCACGGCCTGAGTGGAGCTGAATTGTGCTTCGACTATTTTCTTGGATCGGAACATCACGATCGTTAAGCTGTGTCAATCAAGCATAATGCAGAGTTGCACATTGTTGCTGCAGCTGATCGCGAAGGCGATCAAGACGACCAAGACATGCCGCTCCAGGCGAGTAGTTTGGCGCCTTCTAGACATGGATCGATTACACCCGGCGTTGCCACACACACCGACCAACACCTGCCCATTCACATTTCCTCACGGAGCTATATTGCTACTGGAAGAAACATGAGAACAGCAAAACACATCACGCATTCATGCTGGTGTCACAGTAAGCCTCAACTCCTCATCCTTAGCGATGGACACGTTGCAAACTTACTTTATCAGGATCGTTTTGGGTTCCGTGTATGCCCTTAGTGCGTATTCACCCATTTCCCGACCATTTCCAGATTGCTTCACTCCACCGAAGGGCACCTGCATGTTATTCTACACAATGGTTAGACCAGTGTGTTCAGTATCATATGTCGCGACATCAATCTTACCAGGCTGACACAATTGACGCCGATAACACCGGCCTCTAGTCGGTGTGCAACTCGCAACGCTCGTGTGACGTCTTTCGTGAAGAGGCCAGCAACCAGACCATATTCGGTATCATTTGCCAGATTCACGACTTCATCTTCAGTTTTGAAGGTTTTGACTATGGAGACGGGACCGAAGACCTCGTTCTTGTAGATGGCGGCATCCGCCCCGGGGTTGAGAAAAACCGTAGGTTCGATGTAGCATCCAGTCGAGCCATGTCGATGTCCGCCAACCACCAGCTCAGCCTCGTCGCTACCTTTCGCGATAATCTCCATGACTTTGTCGAATTGACTCTGGTCCACCAACGGACCCATCCTGACAGACGTGTCTTGGGGATCACCAAGAAAGCTAGTAGCCTCGGTCATCTTTTCCACATAACGCTTGATGAATTCATCCGCCACTGCATCTTGTACGTAGACCCGGGTAGCTGCCATACAGACCTGGCCAGACCGGGCAAGGATTGCGTTGATGGTCCATGTCAGCGCGTTATCGAGGTTGGCATCTGCAAACACGACTGCCGGACTCTTGCCTCCGAGTTCTAGTGTGACACGCTTCAGGTTGCTCTTCGCAGCTGCAATCTGTATAGCTTTGCCTGTAGCAACACTGCCCGTGAACGAGATCTTACGGATACGCATGTGAGACGACAACAATGCTCCGACCTCACCGGCACCCGTAATGACCTGTAAGACGCCGGGCGGGAAACCAGCCTCCTGAAACAACGGCGCGACGGCCAGGGTGCCCAAAGGTGTCTTCTCGGACGGTTTGACGATCTAGTGCTTTGCATTAACCAAATGGTAAGCTCGTCTGGACCTACCGCGTAACTTACAACTACATTGCCCGTGGCCAGAGCGGGGGCAACCTTGAGGAACATGGTAGCCACGGGGGCGTTGAAGGGGTTGATAGCGGCACAAACGCCCAAAGGCTCATGGGTGACGAGTTTCGCAAAGCCTACAGGGTTTGACAAGTGGTCAGTCGAGCGACAGCTAAGAGAACAGGGCCTTGCTGATATAACACACCATCGTCGGCGGGCAAGTAGTCCCCTGCTTGCTTGTCGGTCCATCCGGCATAGTAGGCTATGGTATTCTTGATATAGGTCTTCTCGCGCGTGGGAATGATGCTGGTCGGATTGCCACTGGTGTATGAATCGAGCGTGAGAATGTCTACAAGATATTTGTCGACGAGCTGCGCAAGTCTGTTGAAGCACTCTGTACGCTGAGCTGCAGAGAACTTCTTCCAGGGACCCTGGTAAGCTGCTTCAGCGTACTTCACTGCTGCATCGACATCGGCCGCTCCTGCTATTGGGATGGCATTCGTGACCTCGCTGCCATCTTTTGGATTTTTGAGGCCGTACGATTGACCGGATTGCGGTGGGACATATGCTCCATTGAGGTAAAGTCCGGTGTATGTCTTGGGATCCAGATTGATGCTTGAAAGTGCCATGATGGAGTGTACAGACTCTGCTTGTGCTCTGACAAGACTGCTTGAAGTCGTTGTGTCTGGCGCCGACAGGCTTAGGTTGTCTGCTGGAGGAGGGGGAAAAGCAGGGTCGCACACAGTGGCGTCAGTCGTGCATGGGCTAACGGTAATAAGTATCCGGCCAAAACGGAATTATGGAACAAGCAATCGTCCTGCTTGTTACCTTGATCCCAACAAGCAGGTCATGTCCGTCTACACCATATGACATGATCTGTATTACCTGGAACGTGCCTGTACGCACCTAAGTACTCATCATAGGTGTGAGGCCCGACAGTAATGATGACTCCGGGAACGAAGGATGCTGAAGCAGAACAGCACCTCATGTATGTCTAACCATCCAGATGGATGATGGTGAGTTGGAGCCTCAGCTACTGATGAAAACTTGCATCCAACACGTGCGAATCTCCCAGCAGGTTGAGCTATAAAGCACCTAAAATGCTCCTTCTTCTTTCAATGCCGCCGCTTCTGTGGCATCAATTCCAAGCTCGCCAAGGATCTCGATCGTGTGCTCACCATGCAGTGGTGGTCGGGTGCGAATAGTGGCGGGCGTTTTGCTGAATTTGACGGCCGGTCCTACAACATTGCTGGTCAGAAGCGATAGACATGCTTGCGGACCTGTGGAAGGAGCTTACCAATCACTTTGATCGCTCCTTTTGAGGCAGCGTCGAATTTCATTTCCTCGACCATCTGCCTCGCATGGATCTGGGGGTGCTCGAACACACGTTCCATGGTGTTGATCGGGGCATAGGGCAGCCCGCTCCCTTCAAACTGCTGCTCCCATTCTGCTGTCGTCTTTGTGCGAAACAACTCGTTCAGAATATCAGCTAGTGCTTCGCGATTGGCAACGCGGTCTGGATTTGTGCTGAATCGTTCATCGCTGCTCAATTCTGGACGACCGAGCTTGTCAACAAGCTTCGCGAACTGTTTATCGTTGGTAGCTCCGCAGACGAAGTAGAGATCACTTGTCTGAAAGGCATCGTACGGTACCACAGATGGATGCTGAGTACCCCAGCGCTCGGCCTACGCAGACAGAGTTGTGTTAGCTATACCCGAGAACCAGATGGCGCAACCTTATCGGCTGGTGTATTGTGGGAGGGGAAAATCCGCATTTGCCCATGTGGATGATGCCTTCTGCCCCTTCGCACTTACCTCTATTCCTAGATTCAGCCACGATAACCCGACATTAGTCAACAGCGCGACTTGAGTCTCGAAAAGCGATCCGTCGAGCTTTTGGCCAACGCCAGTCCTTTCACGGGCGTAGAGGGCGGCAGTGATCGCACCATGCATGTACAAGCCAGTGCACATGTCTGTGAGACCGAGTCCGGGCCGAACAGGCTTCCCCCCACGCTCTCCAGTGAGGTGAAGGAGACCGGCCGCAGCTCCAGCGATCATGTCGTATCCAGCCCTGCGCGCGTACGGTCCGCTCGATCCATATCCTAACCAAAGATTGGCGTCAGCTTATGTTTCGACGACGAGAAGACTAGGATCCTGTACCTGAAGTGCTTGCGAGAATAATCCTCGGATTGATCTCGGTCAATGTATCGTAGCCCAGGTTCAGTCTGTCCAATGCGCCTGGACGAAGATTTTCGACTCTGTAGCTACGTCAGGTATTGTTAGTGCGTAGCGGTTCCATAGCCTGCAACTTACACCACATCTGCCTCCGCCACAAGCTTCAAGAAGATGTCCCTTGCCTTCAGGTTCTTCAAATTCAGAGTCAATGACCTCTTGTTGCGGTTGACAGCGGCAAAGTAGTTGGAGATGGGCCCAGCATCAGGGTTCCAGGAGCTGCTCTCACCGCTGACCTGCCAATACCGTGTGTCGTCCTGTACTCTTTAATCAAAGGCCTAGCACCTCGCATTCACGGCAGCTTACACCTCGATCAGGATCTTCAATCTTGATTACATCCGCACCGTAGTCGGCAAGGATCTGAGTACAATATGGCGCCTGACGAATCTCAGTCTTGATAGCCAAAATCTAACCGGACAGAGATTGACGAACTGCTAGGACCCGTGACAAGTCGAGTATCTTGATCCCAGCCAAAGCACCGTCTTTGGAGCTCTCGGTATTCTTCCCACTGGAAAACGTTCTGGATGAAGGCCTGCAGACGTGATTCCTTGTTTGCCGGGTAGAGGCAAGCGTCGGCAAAAGTGCAGGCGGGGCTCTCCTGGTCTGAGGGAACGTCCACAAGATTTTCCTGACAGCCATCTTATGCTCCTGAGTCCCGGCCGTCAAGATCAGGCTGCCAACAATTCGAGAGCACTTCACGAAGGGAAAGTAACGAGCTGATGTCCGCAGCATAATGTGGTCACCTGCATTAGGCCAAGCTTGAACACTAGAACTATATGTTCAGGTTGCTCAGACAAATCCGAGCTATTTCCGTTCACATTCGCTCCGAATAGAGCCGTGTAGATTCACAGAGCAGTGCAAATACACAGAGCAGTTAAATCCACAAAGCATATGCGCTGGCACTCATGTCTATTCCTACATTCATGCGCCTACGGCATGCGCTTGCAGCACTAACGTCATGCTCCGGAAGACAAAGAGAACTTCGCCCAGTCCGCAGGCTCCTTCTTCTGCAATTGACCTATTCCGTACTCACCCTCAGATCCCGGTCTCATCATCGTCCCAAAGCTCTCTTCAATGGCAGCTTCCTGCTGAAGTCCTCCCGCATCCAACCAAGCTAGTCGAATCAAATCTTTACACCTTGCAGCAGCCCCCGGTGCACAGCGGCGGAGTTGGTCCAAATACTTGTCTGCAGCGACATCGAGACCGTCCGTATCCTCTGCAACTGCGTGAATTGCCCCAATCCGAAACAGTTCGTCTGGTAAGACCTCTCTTCCACTCAGGACAGCTTCCCTCAAGAATGCAAACCCCCACTCCCGAGCCATGAAGCGCGATATGATTGCCGGCTGCAGTCCAAGTCGCACTTCAGTAAGACTCCATTTGGCGCCTCGAGACACGATACGGACATCGCACGCGAATGTCAAACCAACACCTCCGCCAAAGGCCGGTCCATCCACCAGTGCTATCGTCGTCTTTTTACATTCCTCGATTGCGGTAAAGAGTCCTTTCACGAGCAAGTAGTAGCCGCCTTCAGTAGATGTCCTGTCAGTACTAGGTCCCAGATCCATTCCCGTGCAGAAATATCGACCCTTCGCGGCGAGGATGATGTGGAAGATGCCAGCATCTTCAGATAGGTCTCTGAAATGCTTCGTCAAGGACTCCAGCATGCTGCGGCTCATCGAGTTGCCCCGGTGAGGTCTATTGAGCACGATCTTGGCTGTTGTTCCGCTTCTGTAGACGAGGACGTCACCACTCGACACCACATTTACCCATTCCGCGCTCGAGGCACCATTTGCTACCGCCTCAGCGGAGCCGGGTTTGCTGCTTGCCACGTTGTCTTTGGTGGGCGCAGATGTTTTCGCCTCGTCGACCGATTTGGCCAGCAGAGCAACACCAGCACGGCTGCGATTGGGCACGCCGACACGAGCCGCAATCCAGTCTCCCGCTTTTGACAACTCGATGAGGTCGATTCCAGTCTTGACACCAGAGCTTTCCAGCATGTATACAAGATCCTCAGTAGCCAGATTTCCCTGGGCGCCTTTCGCATAAGGGCAGCCGCCCAGGCCGGCAACGCTGGCGTCGAAAGATCGTAACCCCATGTCGTAGGCGGCGACCACATTGGAAAGAGCCTGACCGTATGTGTCGTGGAAATGACCGGCTAGTTGGGAAGGGGCGACTCGCTCAAGTAGGACCTCCAGCAGGGCTCGTGTCTGTGAGGCTGTTCCCGCGCCGAGAGTGTCTCCTAAACCAATCTCATAGCAGCCCATTGCTAGCATCTTCTCTGCCACGTACAGAACCTGCTCCGGCGCGGTAGGTCCAGTATAGGGATCGACAAAAATGCAGGACGTCACCCCTCGAACGGCCAGTCCGGCCGATAAGGCTTTGCGAGCCACAGCAGCTGCGATGTCTAGGGCCTGCTCGACCGAAGAGTTCTGGTTGGCTTTGCTGAAGCCCTCGGTAGCTGACGCAAAGACCTCTATGCTCTTGGCTCCTGCCTCTATGGCATTGTCTAGACCACGCATATTCGGAATCAGGACTGGCAATTTTACATTCCGCTTCTGCGCCCACGGTCCTAGGGCTTTCATCACTTGTCGCTGATCAGCCAGCTGAGGAATCCATCTAGGCGGGACAAAAGATGTCGCTTCAATGTTGCGCACGCCCGCGGCAGCCAGACGCTGGATCAGTTCGATCTTGACATCGGTTGGGATCTGAGCTTTCACGTTCTGCAGACCATCTCGAGGACCGACTTCGAGGATGCGCAAATTCTCAACACTGGCCGTAGAAAAGGCGCGTCCAATTCGGCGAAAGCAATGGAGCCTATTGCGCGATGCAAGGCAGGCCATATCTTGCGCGAGCAATCATCCGTCCGATGCTCTTGATAATAGAGATGGACAAGCATTGCATACGCTGCTGCTGAGCGAGTTCTGCGAGGTCATGCTCAGGCCGCGTTATTTCCAAGGTCGGGGTCGGCTGCCTGCGGTTGTGTCTAACGCGGGTGACAAGCTCAGGATAGTTCTATGTCAAGATGCGGGGTATCAACTTTGTGTGTTTGCTTCGCGAAAAGAATGCGCCTTCACGTGTCATGATATTAGTAATGGCTCGGTGAAGACCACGAGCTGTTTCGTGACGGGAGGCTAGTTTGATGTCGAATGCCATGATGATAGTCAAGTTACTGCAGGAGTGCACTTCCACGAGACATAGTGCAGCTGTCTTCAACGGAATTCGACGAGCAGTTCACCAAGAATCGGGTCAAGTCATAGCCCTCCCTGTACATGACGGATGGTGAATCATTTGCAGCGATGACGATCGCACATCTCGCTATGAGAGCTGCACACGCGGTCGATGAAATCTCATAGCATTTCAGCTACTGCTCCGCGCGGCTGTTCTGGGGTCTCGAAGGTTAGCTCCATGTCGATATGGAGGGACAAGTCACGGCTCTGGGGACTGGAGACTGATGACTTAGCGGTTGTGCCTCGAGGCACGCCAGTGCAGGTACTGGAGCGAAGTGGCTGTCACGAGGGGTATAGGGTTGCGGCTGCCGTCCCAGAATATGAGTGCAACTCGTGGACATTTGAAGTGGTGCACGATCTGATCGCGACTGCCGAGCCGTGGGATTATGCTGTCTTCCCAGATTACTACGGCGTGAATGCCACACGGAGGTAGACGCCACGCCTCAAGGTGCAGCCGAAGCAAGACTTGTAAAGTCGCGCACGCCTTTCGCAGATACGCCGTGTTATGCATCGCATATGCAGTTTCAACATTGCAGTACATCTTGCAATGCTCTTTTCCCATTTACTCTCCTCTCTCATCTAGCTGCTCTTTGTAGTCGCGACCATGCTCTGCGCTATTGCAGATTTGTTGCCTCGCATTCATTTTCGTCCGATGGAAGCAGCTATCTGTTGTGGTTACCAAATACGCCTGGCGAGAATCGATTGAGTGCCGTCGTCTTGACTTCGTAGAACGGATTGTCCATGCCAACGGTCCGCCAGCGATCACGAGCGATGCCGCAACAGATCGATCGTTGTCGTGGTCATCATGCGTTCAGCCAGCGAGCGCTGCCTCAACGTCCCCTCTGACATGTGTGCTGCTGTCGTGTCGAGGTGGTGATCATCTGGAAGGTTGGTCCAACTCGTCGAAAGTCTCGGCACTTGTCACCCACGTGGTCGAGACAAACCAGACCCACTTTTGGACGTCTCCTGTTCTTTTGGCTTCGCGCCTTTGCCGCA
Organism: Dothistroma pini CBS 116487; assembly: GCA_002116355.1. Lineage (NCBI taxonomy): Eukaryota > Fungi > Ascomycota > Dothideomycetes > Mycosphaerellales > Mycosphaerellaceae > Dothistroma > Dothistroma pini. Next base: position 84,333 of record MWSO01000955.1, read on the forward strand.
CTCTACATCCTCTCGACTCAGTCACAACGCCATTAGCAGGACGATTTATCTCCTCTAAATGTCTGGATAATGTCGGATGATGGTCCTCAGCAGCATTGTGTTCAAGGAAGGGCAGATCGATTTGCTGCGGCCCCATCGGAACAGCATAGCATTTTCCGATAGTTCTATCTCGAGCCACCAGCAGAGCTCAGCCTTGTGCAGACACATACAACTGGCTCCCAGGCCCAGAGCTGCGTACGTTCAGCACTGCATCTTTCCTTCACCAGGCCATGGCGGCCACGTGGTTGAGCTTGCGACCCACATAGGGGAAGCGCGAAACCATCGTTACGGAGGTGTCCGATTTTGTCTACCATTTCCCAAGTACATGTACAAAGTTTGGACATGTACGGGCAACTCGCGGGCATTATGATCATCTCGCATGGGTCCCCGGAATCATGGTGAGTCGGCCAAAAAAGACATACTGCAGCACGGCCTCAAGACCGGAGTCATGGCATTCAGAGACGAGATTGTCCCGGGATCTTACTTGCATACCGGAGTGTGCAGCGTGACGGAAGTGACATGCCGCCCACTAGCACGCTGCAGCTATGTCGATTTGTTTCGCATGCAATAGATTGTCCACAAGCCTCGCGCAGATTGATTGAACTTGCTTCCCTTCCGGATGCATTGACGTGCCTTCTAGCCTGACACGTCTTTGAGCTGGGCTGGTACAATATCTACCTCATGCTTGCACAAGATGGTGTTGTGGCCTCCAGCACTCTTTGGATCACTGAATTTGCAAGTCAATATGGGCGTTGCAACATCCACACCAGCTCCTGTCTCAGTGCTGCCGGCACGCTATCTGTTCGCTTTGTCAGTTCGCTCACGGTGCCGCATGAAGGAGCATTCAAGTAATCATACCACAGCGGCGACTCTTACACTGCGACCCTATTCAGCGTCTCTGGCACACAGCCTTCGCTCAGCAACCCGATGGGCAATCCAGCATATCCTGGCAGTAAGTCGCGCACTCATGCCGCAGTCGCAAAGTGCACCGCTGAGCTTGTACGTAGCAACGACGTCCGGCGCTGATAACTGGATCGATGTGGTCGTCTACAATAGCACACGCAATGACACCGTAGCCTACAACTACGCCACTGGAGCAAACATGGTCAACATCACCGCCTGTCAAGGCCAAGCATATGCCGCTTCAGGTCCAGTGAAAGAGCTTAACGACCAGATCGCTCTTTTCAGGCAATTGCCCACCACTGTGGAATGGAACGAAACCAATAGCGTCTTCTTCAACTTCCTCGGAATCAATGACATCTCGGTTCAAGTCTACTCGGGTCGCAGCTACACCAACGCCATGAACATCTTGGCGCCTGACATCGATAACTACTTTTCTCAAATGGCTCAACAGTACTCCATGGGAGCACGTCGATTCGTCATCATCCTGATCCCACCAATCTACCGCGCTTCAGTCTACGGCTTCGGTACTGGTACGAACGCACCCGTGATTCGGAACTTGACGGTATACTGGAACAATGCTATGCAAAGCTCAGCCAGATCGTTCTCGTCGATGTATCCAGGCTCTAGAATGGCGGTGTTTGATCCATCAACGACTTTCAATACAATTCTGGACAACCCGACACGATATGGCGCGCCGAACAGTACATGCTACAGCTACCCTGCTGGGCAGCCTTGTCTTTGGGCTGATTTTATCCATCCCGGAATTGTGATGCAGAGGGCTTTCGGGAATGCTATGAACTCATTTTTGAAGAACAATGGGTTGTGAATCATCGCACTCTCAGCATGATATCAGCCTGAACGTTACAGGCTGGAGCATTGCGACTTTGTTCACTCGGGATACGCATCGAGCAACTTTTCTTCTGCACACTGGCAACAGACGGACAGCCCAACACGACCAGTAGCGGCGAAATCTAGCTCGGGATTTTGGCGACTGTCGTCAGGACGTATCGAGTGACCTCCGCATCGGGGACGATGTCGGCAGTAGAAGGCCAGTGGCCCGGAGGCTCATGCACGCAGCATGGTCGCCTTCGAGTAACATGCCGGCATTGAACATGCCGCCCGTCCGGTGATCAAGGTCGATGCCTGTGAAAGTATTGACCTGACCAGTATCTCCACCAAAGGCGATTTGATCAGGATGATGGGCATAGATGCTTGCGACGTCTGAAGCGACCATGGCAAGGATGCATGGGCTGCTCGGTGGAGAGGTATAAGAAGTTTCGTTTTCGGAATCTGCTCACGGCCCACGGCATGTGTGAGCAGGCCATTGCATGTCTTTCTCCATGCGGTGAAGCAGTATCGATGTGGCCTCTTCCAACCGACCGACCAGATGCTCGGTTGAGTCGTTGGGCATGAGTCTGGCCACGATTGGAGCTATGACCTCTGGCTTTGTGGGAGCAAGTGGACCTGAGCCACGGAGAAAGGATAACTTGGTCCCGATGAAAGGGGGTACTGGTAGTGGTCAGCGCAGTTGGACGTATTGGAATGGGAGGGTCATCATGTTGCGCTTTGAGAGATGCTAACCTAGGATCTCGAGAGTGAACTCACCACCCAGTGAGAGGTTTGAGCAATTACTTGAAGAATGGGACACCGAGATCGTCGTTCACCGGGAAGGTACAAGTCCTGCCGAGTCAAGCTGCTGTCAAACGAAGTCTTGTTAATGAATCTGCGTGGGAGAGGATGATACAGGAGCGCGAGGAGATGGAGTCCGCCTGAATCGTCTAGGAGAGTCCTGGCGACAGTAATAATAACCAAATCGCGGACTGTCAGGTCGTAGTTGGGTGTGAAAACGGTTGACCAGCCTTAGTATGTATGCCTAGGATATAGTAGATGCAATCTCTGAGATCCGTGGCTTGATTGCCCAACTCTCTGAAGTAGCTCAGGAGGTCACTTATGATCATATATCTCGAATCTGGTGTCCCCGGCGTGTCTTATCGGATGCTGACAATCTAATGCAATGCACGGTAGCCCAAGGATACGCAGAATTCGTCGAAGTCTTGCTGAAACACCTAGATCAGCCAGGATATGTGGGACTTCTTCAAGGCCGATAGTGGAAAGGGCTTACTGCGATAGTTTGAAGATATTCCATTTGCTGAGGACCGCTTCTTGCGTGATCCACGCTCAAGAGAACCACAGGCATGGGTCAGATAGGACAATCTGAACACAGTGGTCTTACGTATGGACATCTGACGAAATCGTGGGCGGCGTCCTTGAGCTTCTTCATATGAGGATTGATGCACTGATTACAAACGATGAGCTGTTCTCTTTGTCCCAAAGGAGCATCAGGTCCTCGATCTACCGGCATCTGCAGTGGAAAGGGTGTTGATCACAAGTGCCGGGAGCATCCGGAACCAAAATCTTTCTCTAGAATAATCAGACAGCCCTTTGTGGCGTCGTCCGCAACTTGAAATGCTTCAGAAAAGCTCGGAACTTCGTTTCTCGTTCAACCCTCGAGTCTTTCATCCATCTGTTTAACGATTCGAGTCTTCATTACTTGCATCCAGCCCAACCAGTGTTTGCTCTCATCTCCGATAGACGTCGCTCATTATGGCTACTTGGCAGCCTTTCTCTTCGTTATCGTCTTGGTTGATGCACAGCTGCGATTGGATCAGCACACATGCCACAATGCCAAGCACTGATTTTCCACAGAGCACTATCGGGACATGCTGCCACAGCTACCCGATCGTTCTACAGGTGCATCGTCTTCGAAGTCTTGGAGAAGTACGGAATGCAGGTGACCAGAGTCTTCGTGACCCTCAGCGATGAAACGCCGTCCAGCAGTAACGAATGCGGTTCTGCTGGAATGTCTCCAAGAGTACGGCCTTGGCTCGTAGTCGGGTGATTCGTCCAGATAGACGTGAGTGAGCTCTAATCGATGGCAGAGCGTCCTGCTTTCTGCATCGCGTATGAGTGCCGCTGTTCTCTCTGCTGCGTTAGATATCGATATTCCGTGGCTTTGCTGGAAAAGATTGATGGTCACAACTGGTGATTCCTCGAATGGGACCAGCGTGAGCAACCCAATTTCTCTATCCTTTAGTGGTCTGTATGATAGAGCGTCGAGATTTCAGGGTTAATAGTGCCTTTCGCCAATGCGAGTAGTGACTTCGCTTCGCCATCTGAGCTCTCCTCGTAGCCCATTGTACTTTCCAGCACGCCTACCTGTACTTGAGTCTCTACGTCTGCCGGTGTGTCGACAAGGCACCCTGATGGATGGAGGTAATCAGCTCTTCACTCAGATCTTTGCTTCTTCTGACCTGCAGCATTGTGGCTGCTTGGCACAGGCTGGCCGAGGTAGGCGCCGTTGACAATGGTTCACTGTCATGATCTTGATGATGGTATCGACTGTCGAGTAGTCGGTTCTAGACGGCGAGCTTTATCATTGCGACTTTGACGACGGAATGTGAAAAGGAAGATGCATGACGCAAAGTGAGGGACAAGAAGTCGCGGAGGACGGTCCGTGCGAGGTTCCAGAAGATCAACCTCGATCTGGAGCTCGTCCTTGAACTCCACCACCAGCGACCGGCAAGATGCTGGCCAAGCAGAGGGCGCTTGGCGCGTCTGCATACCTTCTACGGCATAGTAATGCGCTCAATGGATCACAATGGCGGGCTGTCCAGCGCCAATGGCATCGCCAACTCTCGCAACATTCCGGACGCCAGCCACGATCGAACATCACTCATATCACACGACGAACCCAGTCGACGACCACCGAAGCCGCCAAAGCGACAGCAGAATCCGCAGCGAGAACGACCGCAGCAGCGAAAGCAACAGTAGACTCCGCAGCCAATGCTTCAGCCGAAGTCGCAAAGGACACGGCAAAGGCGACAGCATCCGGCGGTTCACGATTGATCGCATACATCTACGGCACCGGTCTTGTCCTGCTGCTTGGCTTTGGCTTTCTCTATGTCACCGATACGCGCGCCAGCATCCACCAATACCTCGTCGTACCCTTCGTCCGTTTCGTGCACAGCGACGCAGAAGAGGCGCATCACGCGGGCATCAGATACATCAAGGGACTCTACGACTTTGGTCTGCATCCTCGAGAACGCGGCAACAAGGACCAAGAGCTGGGAGACTTGAAGGTGGAAGTGTTTGGACATGTCCTGGACAACCCCATCGGCACAAGTGCTGGCATTGATAAGAATGCTGAGGTTCCGTCTGCGCTGTTCGCACTTGGCCCTGCGATAGTCGAGGTCGGAGGCGCAACACCGCTACCGCAAGAAGGCAACCCGAAGCCGAGAGTGTTCAGGATACCGTCGCAAAATGCTTTGATCAACAGATATGGGCTCAACTCTGATGGGGCGGAGCATGTTGCCATGCAGCTTCGCGAGCGTATGCGGCACTTTGCCTACAGCCACAGTCTTGGCCTGACAGCAGAGTCTGAGAAAATAGTGCTTGATGGTGAGGCGGACGTTCCACCTGGCAGTCTTGTGCCTGGCAAGCTGCTTGCGGTTCAAGTTGCGAAGAACAAGACCACGCCGGACAACGACATTGCAGCAGTTGCGAGGGACTACACTTTCTGCGTTGATCATCTCGCCAAGTATGCTGACATCCTGGTGGTCAACGTTTCATCCCCCAACACACCTGGTCTTCGCGATCTTCAGGCTACTGCACCTCTTACCGCCATCTTGTCTGCAGTCGTCAGCTCTGCCAAATCTGTCGATCGTAAGACGAAGCCTGCTGTTATGGTCAAGGTCTCACCGGATGAAGACAGTGATGCGCAGATCGAGGGTATTTGCTCAGCCATCTGGGCTGCGGGTGTTGATGGTGTGATTGTTGGAAACACCACCAAGAAGCGACCAGACCCACTTCCCAAAGGCTACATCATGGCTGCGGATGAGAAGCAGATACTGAATGAAATTGGTGGCTACTCCGGTCCTCAGATGTTCCAGCGCACTCTTGACTTGGTCTCACGCTACAGAGCAAAGCTTGACCAGGGACAACAGGACAGCTCACCTTCCCAGTCGCTGGCGCAAAAGTATCCAGCTCAGGCGCCACCTGTCGACGACCGCAAACCGTCACCAACCAGCAAGCACGAAGCCGAGAATACAATAGAGGAGTCTGTCCAGCGTGACGCCGCTCGACTGAAGCCGCTTACAGCAGAAGCTGAGCAAGAGAGTAAGCAGCCGCTTGTTCAGATACCCGACAGACATACCTCAAAAGACACCGCCGAACAGTCGAAGACCATTGGCAAAGGATCAACCAGCGAAGTGGCACCGTATCAGAGCTCGTCTGCCTTCTCAGAAGGCATCGACCGCGAGCAGGTTCTTGGTGGTCAAGGACCACGAGAGTCTGCACAAGCCGCACTTGACAAGATCAACACCCACGACGGTGCTGATGTTAGCGAGAACCGATACGCATCAGCGAAAGACAACGTTCCGGCCAAGTACAAGCCGAAGCCAGCAGAGAACGAAAGCATAGCAAGTAAGGCGAAAGACGTGGTTACCAAGACTAAGGAAACCGCAAAAGATGCTCCAAACAAAGTCCTACTCAGCACTGAGACTACCTCAGCTCCAGCACCGGCAGTGGTCGACACCAGACCTACATCACCACATACACCCAAGTCAAACGACCTCCCCTTCTCCCGCCCACCAGCGAAAGTCATCTTCGCAACCGGCGGCATCACCAACGGCGAGCAATGTCTCCAGATTCTGAACGCTGGCGCGAGTGTCTGTCAGGTCTATACGGCTATGATGTATGGTGGTGTTGGTACCGTTACGAGGATGAAAGAGGAGATGAGAGCTGCGATCAAGGAGCAGAACAGTGACACCAGCAAGTAGAGTTGCTGGCTTGTACATGTAGATGTATATCATGGACTGGGCAAAGTCTATTCATATCAACTTGTGTCACCAAGGACGGCATATCACCTTGGTGTCGTCTTGCTTAGTTGCGTTGTTCCTCATTTCCTGCACGTGCTGGTACGGCATGTGACCGCAACGAAGGCGCCATCGTTAACGAAACTTGTGCTCTCCTGCCTTCGCGCTTGCGGTCCGTCAATCGCCATCCCACAACATCTTCGACATCACGTCGAATCACTTCGATTATGCTGCCAGGTCATGTAGATATGCTCATACTGCTCCGTGGGACCAGGCAGTGTGTGATCATTCGCTCTCATCAACATATTCCGCAAGCTTTGGGAGGTCTCCGTGGCAGTGCAGATGTCGATGCCAATCAGACGTACAAGAGGCGGCAGAGCTGCATCGCACTCGCTATTCTAGCTTATCGGGCAGTAGAGAATAGCGAGTGCGAGCTGCATGAGGCGGCCTCATGGAAGTTGGGACACGAGAGGAACTTTGAGTTCAGCCTCACGCCATCGCCTTCCCTTTCTGATCATCTGGTATGCGCCTTTCTCTGCACATCACGGCACCTGGAGAATCGCACGATCACCAAGTGTACGACCAGGTGAGAAAAGATGTCCCCACAAGAAAGTCCTACTACCCAGGCAGAGCACGAGCAAGATGCCAGAAGATCTCACAATAAGAGCTACGAATCGAGGATCTACCGACTTTTGCAGACTGCACGAATGCAGATTCGCCTTTTCGTCGTTGAAGCTGGTTCACAGGATGAGCCATTCCGCGGCACATTCAAGGTCGTTTCCCTTGAGGATGATCCAAAGCCTTTGTGGTTAAACTCCTTTGCCCTTCAAGCGTAAGGGAACGGTAGCGCTAACGCTCTGTACACAGATACGAGACCATCTCCTACGCCCAGGGGAGTGAATCATTAGATGCTTAGGTCTTTATAGCTGATCCGAAATCCTTCGTGCCTGCCAGTTCGAAGTGGACTTTGCGGGCAATGCGGAATGCACATGACTCTCATAAGCGGTTACGTGTATTAGCTGGCGACAATAATTACTTATCGCCGCCCTTGGGGTGTCCTATGGATCGATGCTGTCTGTGTCAAGTAAATCGACGTCCAGGAAAGGAACCAGCAAGTCGCCATGATGGCAGAACGTCTACCGGGACACGACCACATTGGCGAAGAAGAGGAATACACCATCCCGGCGCTGGCAGCTGTCGAAGCCATTAACAATGAAATGCGAGAGGACACTGATGACTTCGACCTGCTGAAAGAGACACTTTACACCAATGATGGTACTGGGCGAAGGGACCATTTCAGCTCCTCGCTGAGTCGGCGTGATGTAACGTCCCTTGTGAGTATGTCCATAGTCCTCCGGTATGAAAAGCTTTGGTCGCGCTTATGTAGTACAGTCAACGTGGTCCCTGTATCTGAAAGATTAGTGCAACATAAGCGTTCGTCAGTATCGAGTGGCTAGCTGACTCTCGTCCTACCTCCTAGATGCGCCTCCTCAGTCTAGACTGGTTCACGCCGCTCTGGGTAGTGCAAGAAGCTGCATTAGCCCCCAATAACATCTGTCACATCGGAAGGTTGAAGACTTGCGTCGACGATCTTCTACGCGTTGCAGCTTGGATGTAGTTTAGATCGCACCGAGACTTCAATTGGGAATGGCATGGATTCGCTCTCGGCCACGCCGTTGTAGAACTAACGTTTGATGAGACTAATCACCAATACGGTCTCTATGCTCCAGGCCTGAGAAAATTCAATGTGGGCGAACTACTAGTCTCGATGCGCGGCAACCACACCTATGACGAAAGGGACCATTTCTTCGGTCTTGTTGGTCTTCTCAAGAAGCATACTGGCTCTGCGTCGATGCCTTCTGCTCTCGCACTGGATTACAATGCGCCCCTGAAGGATGTGCTGCATCGGGTGATGAGGTACATTACACATGCAAGAGCAGACCTTGTTCTGCTACGCTATGAATCGCATCATCCGGATGAACAAAACGAGGTCGGGATTGCCATCGTGAGTGCCTCTTTGGCATCAACCATTTGTGCTCGGAACGGATCCAGAGCCATTTCTTGGAAGCTGGCAGAAGGCTGACGCTGTCCATGGTCATGACATCCAGGAAGCGGACGGTGAGCTTGAGGTACTCTATCACTGCCGGCTTCGAGTTATGTTACAGGCTGTCTTTTCAGCCGGTCATGCGGAAGAAACTCTTACTTTGGTCGCTGACACGAGTGCACTTGTGTATGCTATCACTGCTAGAAACGATGGTCGGGTAGACATCGTAGGGATGGTGTTATGCGCCGAGACAACTGTAGACAGTGGACGCTAAACCGGGAGAGAGGCTGGCGCTGTTTGCGCGAGATGGCAGACGACGACACAGGACTGGCTTGCGCTTGACGAAGAATGTGAGCCGTACTTCGACTATCTACAGCGCAGCGGAGGAACTGAAGCAGTCCGGTTCTATCGGGCGATGCTCAATGCGAACGACAATCGTAGAATCTTCACTACCACTTCCGGTAGTATCGGCCTAGCCCCGTCGGCGACACGAAAAGACGACATTGTGGCCGTACTGTACGGCTCCCGAGACCCCGTCATCGTTCGCAAGCATGAAACGATATCCTGGCGACTACGACTTCGTCGGTATCTGCTACGTCTACAGTATTATACTTGGCCAGGCTGTACGCAAGCATAAGGCAGAGGGAAAGGAAGACAAAAGTTTTCGGTTGAGGTGATTTCACGATTTGTTGGAGATTTTACTGAGGGCTGGACGCTGGAAGTGCAAGGAAGCTTATGCCGTCTGAACTACAGGATTGGAAGAAGGACGTAACGAGTGGAGATGGGTGTATCAAAGCGACGTACGTCTGTCTAGTGTAACATCGGCGAGGACGACAGCAAGCATCGTTGGACTTGCAGAGACACGATGTCCGGGTGGTACCAGGGCGGATGCTACTTCTCAATCTACAGTCGCAGTTGCAGAGACTTCGACTCACGAGCGCAATGGCAGCAAAGACTACCAGCTACATGGCTTAGCTAACAGGACCCGCGTGCGTTGAGTCAGCAGCATCAGTGTTGCAGATGTTGTATCATGTAGTCTGCACAGACAAATGTACTTCTCTCATGAAGCAGACTAATGAGTCAGTCAGCGAATCAAGCTTCGCTAGGACTCTCTAGCAGTGAGTTCTAGCATCAGGCTCTGGGACCTAAGTATGTTACCAGATCTCAAGGCTATACTCGTATAACTTTCCATATCAGTAAGCCAAATAAGTAAGTCAAATGGAGCTGTTCGACCTCTGACCTCGCTAGTTCTATCGTTACTCGATCGAATTGGGTACGTCCAAGGTGGTTGATGGACGGCCAATTTTTCGCTGGCCA
>KZ108418.1:138-129395 GCA_002116355.1 Dothistroma pini CBS 116487
CTGGGTGTGCTTCTTGCAATCTCTGCCCTTGCAGTAGGTGCGGCGAGTCTTTGGTACGTTGACCTGAAGACGAAGTCGTTAGCGCGTGGTCCATCTCCTCTGGTGCACAATGCGCCGCATCAATCGTGGTCCTCAATGCAGCATTCTCCCCATCTCTCGTCTTGAGTCAAGGCGTGCCCATCTCTTCGACTAGAATTTATTGCCAACAACATTTACGGTTGTCCGTCGTAGACTGCATTCGCGGTGGTTTCTTCGTGCTGTTCATTTGCACTGTCGTGCAGTCATTCGCCTTCCACCAATCCGTCCTTCGCACACCTTCGCATTCCCCATTTTTGCTGCATCTCGGAACACGATCGCGGGCGCATGAGATATCGTAGATGATCTTACCATCTTTGCTGTTGGCTCCGGTGTGATTAGTCGGGTGTTGGGTCGGTTCACGGTCGTTTCGGTCTCGACGTTCAAGAAGCTGATTTCTGGCAGGTGCGATGCGGAGCAATTCCCGCCAAGACCGGGACCTGCCGAGCGTCGACAGCAGTTTCCCCATCGGCAGCTCCGTCCTTGTCTTCCGCCTCATAACTAACCACTTCATGTGGGCGCCCGACCGATGACAGCGATGAATTGCAGCCAAAGCTGCATCGATGAGCACATAGCCCATTCCCACCAGCATCAAAGCGCTGCCTGGTCGGGAGGCCCAACTCGTTTATCTTCAGCTATGAAGCCTTATCCTCACTTGGCTTGTATTGATCCTCGCTTGACTGTCAGCCGCACCATCCTTTCGTTTTCCATTCAAAGCTCAAAACATACGACGTGCCATCAGACCCAACTCTCTGAGCTCAGCTGGCCCCCGTGCAGTGCGAAGGGACTGGGCGAGATTCTTGGCCCTCTGTCACAGCTAGCCCTTCTTCCCAAGTCCTCAGCATGTTATTTGACGATGTGAATGCCTGACCTTCTCGTTCTAACCAGCACCCACCTCTAAACTCTGGCCTCATGGCAACCCTCCAGGAGTTCGGTTATGTCGTTGCAGGCGGCGGTCTCTGTGGCTGTGTCGTAGCATCCCGTCTCAAAGAAGCATTGCCAGACTGCTCCTTCGCGCTTATCGAATCTGATTCTCACTCGCGAGACAATCAGAGTGTATCATTTCCAGGCGCTGCTTGGACTTCAACGGCCGATCAGTACCAGAGCTACCTCACGCAGCCACAAAGACAACTCAACAATCGCTCTCTCGACCTGAAACCTGGCCGCCTTCTTGGAGTTAGCTCAGCTGTAACTACGGCGGCTGGACTCATGGCGACCGATCTGGCCATGATGGAAGGGTACGGCTGGTAGCCGATTCTCGTTCGTCGCACGAAGTGACTTCTTCCGTTTTCCAAGCGAGCAGAGACCTGGCCGATCCTAGGAAGAGAACAACAGCATGGCTATGAAGGTCCAATGCATCCTGACTTTGTGGATCGCAGTGGATCGTGGGGACCCGCTAAATGAAACCGTCAAATAAGCATTGCTTGCGACAGGGTATGAATACAACGAGGATTGTAACTGTGGAGACGCAGCTGGAGTCGTGCCACTCGTGGAGAGCTGGTACAGCGACAAGCGTACCTTCTTGGCGGAAGGTTACGACCTCAAAGGTGTGGAAGTCCTGACTGGGTTCCACATTTCCAGAATCTTGATTCAAGGTCGACGAGCCGTTGGCGTGGAACTATACAGCGGACAAGGAGTGGGAGCGCGAAGAGAAGTCATTGTCAGCCGTGGCGCTGTTCGCACCCCACAGCTTCTGATGCTATCCGGCATTGGGCCAAGAGGACAACTGACACAACATTTTATCGAAGTCCTAGTCGACCTACCAAGCGTAGAGACGAATTTACGTGATCATCCCGTCATGTCGTTTTGGTACAAGCTACATGATCTGCAGGATGGTCTAGCACTTGGGTTGGAAAAGTTCATGTCAAACACCGAGTTCATCGAAGGCAATTCCGATGGACTAGATGCTGATTACCAGTCTTTCGGGTCGGACCTGGCAGAAGCCAACAAAGTAGATCATAACATCACGACCAGAAGAGACGATATAATGATTATGCCCATGTACCATGCAGTACCAACCTTGCCGTACGATGTACGGACAACCGATGGCTCTCACTGCAACTCCGGTCTGTCTGTTCACCACCTCCCGAGGACGAGTCTCCCTTGCCAGTGCTGATCCGCAAGATCTACCGCTTGTGGATCCGAACTACCTCTCTAGAGGGCGCGATCGAGCGGTACTGAGAGCCGGTGCCAGGCTGATCGTAAAGATGATGGGCTCGACAGCTGGTCATCCCATCGAGGCTGGCGAGACGCCTCCCGGACCGTTCAAGTCCCTGACACAGGCCACGACGGATGCCGAACTAGATCAAAGTGCCCGTGCTTACGCATACACTTGCTATCACTACGCGGGAACAGCTCCGATGGGCGATGTTGTTAACACTGAGTGCCGAGTGAAGAACATCACAGCTCTAAGAGTCGTCGATGCAAGTATCGTGCCAGTCTCAATTAGCGCGCACCTGCAAACCATGCTGTATGGCGTGGCTGAGAGAGCGGCGGATATGATCATTGAGGATTCAAGATAAGACGTTCTTAGCCTAGGGTAATGTGTAGCCCCCATCAATGATTGTGTCACTGCCAGTCTGGTACGAACTAGCATCACTCGCCAAATACAAGAACAGTCCCTTGATCTCCTTTGTATGACCTTGTCGCCCCAATACCGCCATGCGGTATGCTTCATTTTGAACCTGTCGTACACAACCATGTTAGCTATTCTCATCACAATGTGGCACAGCACAACAAGGGCTGCCAATCATACACCTTGACAGACGAACAACGACTCACCTTCGGCGCCGCTCCCAACTTCGTGTCGAAGAATCCCGGGCTGACAACATTCACCCTGGCAAACTCCCTCCACTCCCTCGCCAGTGACTTTCCTAATTGGAGAATCCCAGCTTTGGTCGCGTTGTAAACTGGCTGGTCAACAGGGACGTTGACAATATGTGCAGAGATCGATGCGTTGATGATCAAGTTTCCGAATCCTTGGGCCTTGAAGATGGCCCCAGCGTATTTGGCGCAGAAGAATGTGCCGTCAACTAGCAAATGTCAGTAGGGACCTGAGTGGAACAGTGTCAGAGAAGAATCTTACAATTAACAGAAACCAAATGTCTATACTCCTCCACCGTCATCTCCAAAATCGGCTTCGAAATCGCCGCGCCGGAATTCGCCACAAACACATCCAATCTTCCAAACTCCCGCGCAATCTCCCCAATCACCTTCTCGACCTTCGCCGGATCTGAGATCTCCAATTGATACGCCTTTGCTTTGATCCCATGCTGCTCCGTCAACTGCTTGGCTTTCTCGTGAGCTGCAGGATTGGAGTTGTAGATCAAGGCGGCGTTGCCACCGGCTTCGGCCATTGCTTCTGCGACTGCGAAGCCGATACCGTCGGAGGCACCGGTGATGGCGATGACTTTGCCTTTCATGGAAAATTGTTCGAGGACATTGTGAGGGGTGCTGGGGAAGGGACGGGGTTGGCGGGGTTGGGCGGCAACGTCTTCGAGGGACATGGACATTGTTACGGTGTTGATGGGGGGCTGTGGTGTGGTTAGAGATGATTTCTTTGGGAATTGTTGTGGTGTATGTGAGTGCAAGCTTCACTTGCCTATATCGACGCACAGAGATGTGCTGTCAGCGATCAAGAAGGAAGGCTCGGCAACTGGGGAGTCGGCCAAGTCTCTGCCCGAAGATTTGCCATGCTGTTGTGGAAGGTTAACACTGACTGCTCTTTATGCTCTCCAGCAGACGTCGACTGCCGGAGGAATGCGGCTGTGTAGTAGAAGTCATTCAAGAATGACCGAGGTAGAGATCACGACTTGCGAGCATGAAGGAATAGACGTGCAAGTAAGCATAAACATCAGGGCTTGGCAATATGTAGCTACTGCAGCTCTCAGAATCGATGCTCGAAAATGATCCGACGGCAGCGAAGATAATTTGACGGCATGAGTTTTCACTTGTGTCCCGAAGCCTGCACGTTCATGATAGACAACATCTCGTGTAAGACTGCGAACTCGTTCGCTCTGCGGTCCAAAGCTCCTCCTCCTTGAATATGCCCCCCTGGTGTTGTACGACCCCATCAAGGCAGTGCTGCTCTTCGCCGCTGTTGCGTTGCTGAGCACTTCAGCTATCTTTCCTTTCGTAAAGCAACATCACCGATTGGTCGCCTCATCTGGGGCTGAAGATGATTCCAAGAAACGCGTTTCGTGGCGACCTCAAGAGCAATGCGTGCCGGGTACCTTTAGCATGGTCGCTCAGAAGTGCACAGCCCCCTTCTGGATCGCAGCAAGACGGCTGGCTTGTCTTATCGGTTCTAGGTGAAGCATCCTTTGGACCAACGCGTTGTAGTCCTGCCACCTCGGCGGACAAAACCAGTCATCATCACTAGGATAGCCTTGGAAATGCTGATTTCGCGAAGAAGTGCAATCACAACGGCTAAGCACGAAGATTGTTCTTTCGTGTCGCCGTCTGAAAGACCGGTAACGGCTGTCATGTGCACATGGAGAAGCCGGTCCAGCCGCTTCCACACATTCCGCGAAGCATGACGCTTTGATGATAAGGACTTCAATATGTAGTCCTTGAAAAGTGGCCACGTCGAAGGAGTTTTCCGGGCTTCAACTCAGGCCTGTATTTATGCGACCTCCTGTAGACATGAAGGTGGCAGTTGGATCGACACGTGACATGATGCACACCTGAATCTTACATTGCATATGGCTTGGCGCTAGACGAAGCGGTGTATGCAACCTCGTGGCTTATCTTCCCGCTGTCCATTGGCTCCCCATACGAAATCTCGTATGCAGGTCCAGACTGACAGTCTCTCGCTGGGCTGTATTTTCGAGTTGAAGATGGGAGTGCAGGCAATTTGAGGCGCGCTCATTGCTCATTGAGAAGCTCGTTCGCCGCATGCGGCCTAATCGTCCTTCGAAAATTGAATGAGGTTCGAAATACGTCTTCGGTGCGCATGATGGTGTGCTGATCCGTTTGCTTTAGGTTGTGCTGATGTGGCTTTATTGGGACTAGATTTTGGCCTCGTGAAGCTTGTCGTGTACGATGATCTTCAACAATTACACATTAGCATCTATCTGCGTGTCATGCCCGAAAGTGTCGTGTGATGCAACGCTATGCGTCTATCATGGGGTATCCTCACGGTGTAATTCTGCTCATGTCATTCCATGGTGCCGACCTCACAGCAGCCAGTGCCTTGGTCGGTTTCAAGCTGACTACGTAAGCCAGACGCTCCGTAAACAAATGACTGATCACTGCCTGCAGTGCTGGTATCGCTCCCATGATAAACCCTCCAATCGGGAATGTCGCGACTTCAAAGAGTCCGATGTACTGGAACACATTTGGAGTGAAGCCATCTTGCTCTTCCATCTCTTCCAGCAGGCCTGCGCGGCGCATTTCTTCTTTCCGCAGACCTACGCACAGCCGATGGTACCGCTCATAATGATAGAAGTATGTCAGCATGCAGCAGAACCCAATCAAACGACAGAAGCCAGAGAGCTGAAGAGCATGTTGAAGGATCGTGGGGACCAGAAACCTGGGGTAGAAGAAGCTGTAAATCTCCGAGCATGACAGAATGGTTGCCAGGTGGATGGGGAGGAAGTGTGCCTCGAACATGCGATGGTACAGCGTGTAGAGATTCAGCCAGTTGACAGGCTGTGGGGGCAGAGGTTGGTCGAGCTCCTCTTTCTGCCCCAGCGACTTGTGCAACCCGGTGCTCGTGTAGAAAGCGGTCCAATTCGAACTGCGAATGATCAGCTTACGTCTCCCTTCTGTGACTGTGAAGACATACTTTGGGGCACTCAGCGCAACACTGGCACTGGCGCTGGCGTTCGTGGCTTTCTTGTGTCTCGCGACCATCTTGACAGTCTCGCGGACCGTATAGCCAGTGTCAACGGATCCCCACATGTGCCTAAGAGCTTGCTTGTAACGAGCTTTCAGCCCGAGAAAGTAGCCATAGACGCCGTGTGCCTCAGAGCTGACATTGCACTGACTTGCCGCCGCATACACGATGTGCGTTTTCAAATTTCCAGAGAGTGCAAAGAAGCACTTCAGGTACATATGCATGTCCTCGCCGATGGCGCCTGGACCAGTATCCCATCCTCCGACAGTTTCAACCAGAGTCATGGGAAGAGAATAGACAGAGGTTGGAATAACGATCCGAGATCCAGAGTACAGGCTTGAGATACCGGCACCTGCCCACATCAGGTCTGCAGTCCGCACCATAAGTGGAACGGTGTGCAAGTTGCGATCAAAAACAAGCGGCGGGACGTAGATGCAGATTTCGTTCGTGTCCCGATTCTCCAAGTGGAAGCGACGGACCTGAGTGAAGTATCGCGAGGAGAGGTGTGTGTCGGCTAGTGGGAGTCAGTCCCGTTGCGCATTTACAAAGAGCAGCACTTACCATCCATGACCGTGAAGATGGTGTTACGCTTCTGCACTTCGTCCGGGTAATCTCTCATGGCCTTTTTAGCTGCCCAGGCTTCATTGCTGCTCTTGCCTTGCGCCTCGCCAGGAATGTTAGCGGGATGGACGGTATAGCTCATGCGAAAGAACGATCGTTCGAAAGTGGTGCATAAGCTGGCAGCTTTGAAGGCCGACTTCTCCTCCTTCTCCTCCATAGCTAGATAGACCTTGCCGACATCAGCGCATGGCCTCAACATCGCGCGAGTAACGACTGCGAAGATGTGCAGGCCATAGACGTACATGATAGCTCTCAGCTGCTTGGTCGTGCGAAGCGAGAACCTTCAGCGTTTCCTCCAGGGTAGACATCTCTTCCTTGTATGCTGGCAATATGATGACGAATAGTGGTGATGGCAACACATCCTTCCCTTCCTTGCTCTTGACTTTCGGTAGCCTGCGTCCTCTGCCAACAGGCAGATCGGTAGCCGAGTCTCGGATCTTCGTGATCACATTTCGTACCGACCAGGTGACTCGGAGAGGGAAGATGATCGACAGGATGTGCAAGAAGACCGTCCAGAAAGCGAGTATGGTCTGCGAAATCGTAGCCTCCCCATTGTGTCGTCCACTTTCGCCTTTCCCATACGGAGAGATGCAGAACGAGAAGACAAGCAAGACAGCCAGGGCGACACAGCTGAACGCTGGAATGCATCTTGTCGACCAAGCATACATACTAGCCATAGTGCCCGCGGGGTGTAGGCGATGTTAAGGACAGAGCATTCGTACAGAACGCGTGCGAGAGCGGGAAGGAGCTGATACAGCTCACCGCGGATAAGGAGAGTCAAAGGCAGTGGTGTGGTGTTGGCGCAGTCGACGCGCTTGGTAAAAAGTTGAACCCTAGGGAGAGCTCTGTTGATGGGTGCAATGCAGGGCCGTCCAGAGCTCCACGTGCCAATGCTGCCAATGGTCGTTGAAGCCAGCGTGCAAGATCCCGCGGATATCGTTGGCTAGCCGCAATAGAGCACCTGATGGCACCGAAGTCTGTCAAGGGTACACAGAGCTCGAATGCGATCAGCGGTAAGAGTGTAAAGTCCTGTTGCACACCAGGCTCGTTGCCGCCCGCAGCGCGTTGGTGCAAAAACTGCACTGCTGCTTCTCTCAGTCCGGAGATGGACTCCGCTTGGCGTCGTCCGTAGCCAAGACTGGCCAATAGGAACGATCTTGACAAGCGTATACGAGTGGTCGTCATCGAATTATTGTTCCGGGCATGAACCGCGTAGACCGCGATAGAGTGTTGTCTGGCCGTGCCACCTGTGCCACGAGCTTTATCGACGGGTTCGTTGAACTCTCACGGCGCCTCTCGTTCAGAACCGGGACATGCTCTTCTCAAGTTCCGGCAACATCTGCGGCATCAGTCTCGGCGTGCCACCTGCTGAAGAGGACAGATACTTTGCACAGCTTCCTCCAGCATCACTTCCTGCGCTGTACAGTGCATCATCAGGCCTAGCAGAGGGACGGAGGCGCGCTGGATCGTGCCTTGCGGGCGTTTCATCTGGAACTGCTTGGTGGGTGCTGTGACCTAGAATGTAAGCGTTGATCGTACCGCAGCGCGTGGTCGCCTGTCACGCTCTTGCCTCGCAGCTGTTCATGAGCGGCAGGTGGCCATGAGGCGATGGCAGCAGGATGATGCTCTCGTTTGAAGCAACTTGTGACTTGTGCCCTCGGAGCTCAGCCGCACGACATTGCCCAGACTGCGGCCGCAGAGGGCAGGACACGCGACGCGCAAGGCACTGCATCAGGGCAATGCTTTGCAGATGGCGCGCCTGAAGCTCGAAGGAGGTATATAGCGGAAGAAGGAAGACTTGGGTAGTTTCTGAGCGAAAGACACACGCGACATAAGCATGGGCTTTGGGATTGAGCTGTGACCGGAAAGAGGAAGCTCGCCATACCCGTGCTCCATTGCAATTGGTGAGCTGTTCAACTGGATGGAATCGCCAAGTTTTGTGCAATGGCCCCAAGGTTGTGCTGGCACCCGTGACAGGAGGAGGAGAAACATGCCATGTTGATGATGAAGATGCATGTGGTTGCACTGGTGGTGGTCGACAAGCAGTGCAACCATGGGCTTGCGGCGCAGTTGTGTGGACGCGGGCATGTTTCCTCGAACAACATGAAGCTGTTTCGGTCTACATGTAGCTCCATGTTCACATGCAAACATGCTATAGCGAGAGATTTGCGACGAGTACGACTGACTTCATCGACTGTACCAACACCACATCAACCTCCTATGTTGTTTGCTGTACTGAGGCGTCGGGGCGTCGTTCTTCAGTGGCGTCGACGGTGTGGCTGCACACGTGAGCAAAATGACGTATCATCACGCCGCTGCCTAGCATCCTGGCACTGTAGCAACGGTATCACAGCTCCAGCAGCTCCATCCCTCCTACCTCCGACACCTCACAACTTATCATCGCCCATCACTCACTCCATCACCACACCAGCAATCATGAAGGGCAGCGCATTGTTTGCCCTGGCTTCGGCCGCTGGCACTGCTTCGGCAGGCGTCCACAAGATGAAGTACGTCACGCAACGAGGTGGCGGGTGAAGCATCGCGCGCTGACAGCTGCCGACAGGCTCAAGAAGGTGCCTTTATCGGAGCAACTTGTAAGCCATCCATCGCACCGCATCGCTTGATAGCGCCACTGACACTGCACGCAGGAGGGCGTCAACATCGAAGACCATGTCCAGCGCCTCGGCCAGAAGTACATGGGCATCCGCCCACAAAGCCGCCTCGGCGAGATGTTCAAGGAGACATCAGTCCACGCCGAGAAGGGCCACCCAGTCGCCGTCGACAACTTCCTGAACGCTCAATACTTCAGCGAGATCGCCATCGGTACGCCACCACAAGAGTTCAAGGTTGTGCTGGACACTGGCAGCTCCAACCTGTGGGTGCCTAGCCAGGACTGTGGCTCCATCGCCTGCTACTTGCACTCCAAGTACGACCACAGCGAGTCGAGCACATACAAGAAGAACGGTTCAGACTTCGCCATCAGATACGGCTCTGGCAGCCTTGAGGGATATGTCAGCAAGGATACTGTTCAGATCGGCGACCTGAAGATCAAGGACCAGCTCTTCGCCGAGGCTACATCTGAGCCAGGCCTTGCGTTCGCGTTCGGCCGTTTCGACGGTATCCTTGGCCTGGGATACGACACCATCTCGGTCAATGGCATTCCACCACCATTCTATAACATGATCGACCAGGATCTGCTCGATGAGAAGGTGTTTGCTTTCTACCTCAGCGACACCAACAAGGGCGACGAGTCTGAGGCCATCTTTGGTGGTGTCAACAAGGATCACTACACTGGTGAAATGACCAAGATCCCTCTGCGCCGCAAGGCATACTGGGAGGTCGACCTCGATGCCATTACCTTTGGCGATCAGACTGCCGAGATTGACTCTACTGGTGCCATTCTTGACACCGGCACTTCGCTCCTGGCTCTCCCATCGACTCTTGCTGAGCTCTTGAACAAGGAGATTGGCGCAAAGAAGGGCTACAACGGCCAGTACACCGTTGACTGCAGCAAACGTGACTCGCTCCCAGACCTAACCTTTACCCTTACTGGCCACAACTTCACCATCGATGCGTACGATTACATCCTCGAGGTCCAGGGCAGCTGCATCAGCGCCTTCATGGGCTTTGACATCCCAGAGCCAGCTGGTCCCCTCGCTATCTTGGGTGATGCTTTCCTCCGAAAGTACTACTCTGTGTACGATCTTGAGAACAACGCTGTTGGTCTTGCTAAGGCCAAGTAAGCGATACCGGATGTGTGCGGATGATGACGATGTGTATAACAGCACGGTGATGATGGAATGGGGGAAAGATAGGGCCCGAGCTGGCTCTTGAGTGGCCGTCTAGGCATAGGTGCGACCTGGTTTACATGTACCTGTACCTAATAGGTCAGGACTCCGCGACAGAAGCGGTAGCATTCGCATTCTCCTATCGTAGCATTTATGTACCTGAAGGCCGAAGTGCATTATGAATACAGATGTATCCCATCGCTCACAGCATCGTACATCGTACTTCTTTCCGCCCTTTGCGTTATGTTGTAGCTTTGTACCAGCCACGCCGGCTCTGTCACATGCTCTAATCGCAAGACCCTGAGGCGTCCGACTACCGACGATCTGCCTTCCGGGACCGACCTTAACAATGACATGATTACCTCGAACCTCAACTTTCATCGTGATCCATCACGCTGCCTGTCGCATTCATTCCACTTCGAACATAAATCATCAGGCAGCAGTCGCGGTCGCCTGATGGATTTCCTAGGGCAAAATGTAGTTGGTGATCCGAATCAGCGGTAACAACGACTGGTCGATTGCAGCAATAGCACAGCAGCTTCTCTCAAGCTCGGGGACCAAGTACAGAATATCGAGCTGCACAGTACTGGTCGATAGCGCAGAGACACGACAGCACACGTTCAGGCAATCCGCGGGCAAAACAAGCCAGCAAGCAAGCAGCCACGTCGAATAGCAGTGAGCAGGTCCGGCCTGTGACTAGTGCACGTGTGAGACGCTGGTTCACGTGTTTGCTCCGTGCTCACATTTGCTTCGCTTGCTGCATGCAGACTCAAACATGGCTTCACAATCATCACTCCTCCCCGACCGGCGACGCAGCTCCGGCGGTTTTAAGACACGCTTCGGCAGTATCAAACTTGCCAAAGTACGAAGTCGTGAACGAAGTGCTGGGCCATCGGCAACTGCTATGGACTTGCCTGATCGATTCAAGAGTGACGACGATGAAGATGTGGATGACGGAACCGGCGTGACGGGACAAGATGGAGCCATGTTCGCCCAACAGAGCGTGTACGGCGTGCTAGCTGCAACACAGAGCAAAGCCAACTTTCGATTTCAGCAAGAGAGCGGCAGCGAGAGTGAGGGTGAGGATGAGGAATCGAAGCGCAAGAGCAGTGAGGACGCTGTCTGGTCAAGTGCCGGCGGGAGTGGCAGATCAACACCCCAGCAGCACGAACGCAAGAAGAGCAGTGACAGCAAGAAAGAGAAAGGCGAGGAGAAGCGGCATCGGAGGAAGCTGAGTGAGACCAAGCTGGTAAGGAGCTTCCTGAAGCCGATCAGAGAGCGAACGGATTCAAGTGCGCCAGACCCCATGTCACAATCACAGTTCCTACCTGCGCGGAAGGAGGAGGCATTTGAGGATTCACGGCCGGTTCAGGTGAGAAAAGACGCACCGATTCTGGATCGCAAGCTTCAAGCAATGGCAAAGGCGGACATGGACTCGTCAAGGACATCCTTAGAAGGTTATAGAAGCAGCCATGGCAAGACTGGAGACGTCAACATGGACAGAACGCCGAAAACATTGCCACAAGTCATCGCGAACATATTCCAATTCTCAGAGCCGGAGGAGGTCGTATCGGAATACCCTTGCTGGTATCTGCAGAATGTCCTGCTCCAGGGATACATGTACATCACTCAGAAACATGTCTGCTTCTACAGCTATCTGCAAAAGAGAACGAACGTCACGGTTAAGACAGGTTACCTAGGCAAGCAAGGGAAGCACAGCTATCGATTTCGGCAGTACTGGTTTGTGTTGAAGGGCGACGTCTTCTCATACTACAAGAGCTCTGCGGAACCGTACTCACCTCTGGGCGTCGTTGACCTGCGGTACGCCATTACTGCAGACGTCACCGGTGGAGCTGGAAAGGACTACACAGAGTTCACGATCACGACCCATGATAGAGTGTACTTTTACAAAGCTGACACTGCCGACTCTGCGCAGGAGTGGGTTAAGCAACTGCAGAGAGTCATCTTCAGAAGTCGCAATGACGGCGATGCAGTCAAGATATCGCTGCCCATCGAAAATGTGGTCGATGTGGAGGAGGCGAGCATGGTCGACTTCGCCGAGACCATCAAGATCATCGTCATTGCAGCTGACGAGACCTTCGCCACGGACGAGTACTTCTTTACGTTCTTTAGTCTCGGCAAGCAGGCGTTGAATATGCTGATCAATCTGACCGAGGGTAATGAAGCCAAGAAAGCGCTGGCTGATGACAGTGGCACGAGTCCACTTGCAAAAGCGCGCTCATCACCGACCTTCCACCAGTCGGCTAACGCCAGGTCATCGCCACGACCAATACAGGAGCCCGTGCGGTCAACCCTGTCGCCTTTGTCTGGACGTGGCAGCCCGAGAATCAGTGGTGAAGGAGAGAGATCAAGCACTGACATGATGAGACCTAGTCTCGACGACGATAGGCGCACGAGCGATGACAGAGGCAGAGAAAGCGTCAGTGCAGAGAGTCGTGGCATTTACGGAGTACGCAGTGCATCCAAGTCACCTCTTTCGCCGAGAATTGACGAGTCAACTGAAAGCTTCGTCACTTCATCGGAGCAGCCGACTGATTCTTCTGTTGACGAAGACACGATGCAAGCCGATATGACTGCAAGCACCATGTTGGCAGATGATGGTGTGTTCCGTGGTCCCACACTTCGCATGCCGCAGCCGCGGCGAATGGTTTCAGGATCAACGGTCGAAAAGCTGCGCAGGCAATCACAGCACTCGTCACGCGAATCAAGTGCTGAGCGTGTGCATGTCCAGCCACCGTCACGACAGCAGCCAGACCAGTCTTTGGCTCACCGACCAGATACCAAGCGCACCGAAAGCGGTGCATCAGGTCGTACTCTGGAGGCAGAGAAACTGCAATCATCTGACGCAGCGGCTCCCGGTCGACTAGTCCGCGGCATATCAACACCATTGCAGCATGCCATGACAGTCGCCGGCATGGTTCGGTCTTCCAGCATACGCATGGGTTCGTACCTCAGTAGCAGTCCTAAGACGACACTCTCGAATTGGTCCGATGCCATTGCAGGTGGCAAGCGAAATTATCAGGATGTTGAAGGTCTCGCACCTGACGACAGCATACAAGATCCAGAACAAGAGATAGATGTCGCGGAGCACGAGCGTCGCTTCCAAGCACACTTCGGCTTACCGATCTCTGAAAAGCTGGTTTCTACCTTTTACGCCTGGCTGCACAAGACAATCCCGGTCTACGGCAAGATATATGTGGGCACTCGTCGCTTTTGCTTCCGCAGCTTGTGGTACGGCGTCAAGACCAAGATCGTGATACCGTACAAGGACATTATCAATGTGCAGAAGCAAAGAGGCTTTCGCTGGGGATATCCTGGCATGGTCTTGGTCATCAAGGGCCACGAGGAGCTCTTCTTCGACTTCCCGTCGGTTGGACTCCGGGACGACGCTGCTGTCACTGTGCTGCGTAATCTGGAAACTGTCCAGGATGCTGCTACCTCTATGATACTGACTGAAGAAGAACAACAGGAAGCCGAAGATGCCGCTGCCGAGAATGAGTTGCTTCAAGCGGCTAGGAAAGGTGGAAGTGCTGACCATGACTTGCAGTTGATACCTGGCTTGAGTGAGCGCGATGCGCCTCCGATTTTACTCGACGATCCTAGTGCTTCTTTGCTGGAGTTCAAGCCGAAAGAATCCATGAAGATAACTTGCTTGACCATCGGCTCAAGAGGTGATGTTCAGCCGTACATCGCTCTTTGTAAGGGACTGCTTGCGGAAGGACATAAGCCGAGAATTGCTACACACAAGGAATTCAAGCCATGGGTGGAGCGTCATGGCATCGAGTTCGCCGAGGTAGGAGGTGATCCGGCCGAACTCATGCGTATGTGTGTTGACAAAGGCCTCTTCACTCCGTCGTTCGTGTATGAAGCAAACTCAACGTTCCGTCCCTGGCTCAACGATCTGCTGAAGTCTGCTTGGGAGGCTTGCCAAGGTTCGGATCTGCTCATCGAAAGTCCGTCAGCTATGTGCGGTATCCACATCGCCGAAGCATTGGAGATACCGTATTTCCGCGCTTTTGGTATGCCTTGGACCAGGACTCGCGCATATCCACATGCCTTCGCCATCCCTAATCGGAAGATGGGCGGTGGCTACAACTACATGTCGTACACCTTTTTCGACAACATGTTCTGGGCATTGATATCTGGACAAATCAATCGCTGGCGCGGCAAGGTGCTAGGAATAGGTCCTACGACTATGGACCGACTCCAACAGAACAAGGTGCCGTTCATGTACAACTTCTCACCAAGTGTCGTCGTACCGCCACTCGACTTCAGCGACTGGATCAAGGTGACCGGATACTGGTTCTTAGACGAAGGCGAAGATTGGCAGCCGCCGGAAGACCTGGCGAACTTCATCAACAAAGCAAGAGAAGACGGCCTGAAGCTCGTTTATATTGGCTTCGGCTCCGTCACGGTGGCCGACTCTCGACTCCTGGAGCAGCAAATCATCGATGCCGTTCTGAAAGCCGACGTCCGCTGCATCCTTTCCAAAGGCTGGTCCGACCGCTTCGCGTCGGAAGCGCAGAAAGCCTTGCCACCCATCAAAGTCCCGGCATGTATTCATCAAATCCGCTCCGCGCCCCATGACTGGCTCTTCAAGCAAGTCGATGCCGTCGTGCACCACGGCGGTGCTGGAACAACAGGTGCCAGTCTCCGCGCTGGTGTACCCACTATCATTAAGCCATTCTTCGGAGACCAATTCTTCTTCGCAACTCGTGTCGAAGACCTTGGAGTCGGTATCTACCTTAAGAAAGTCACCGCCAACCAGCTTGGTAAAGCGCTGTGGATCGCGACTCATGATTCACGTATGCGTGGCAAAGCCACCGACATTGGCGAACAAATTCGCGCTGAAACTGGTGTCAGGACTGCGATCGACACAATCTATCGGAACATGGACTATGCCAGAAGCTTGATCTGGAAAGGCGGCCGACAAGGATCTGTAACAAGTTCGAGCGCGGTCGAAGAGGTGACGGAAGAAAATTGGACGTTTGTCGAGAAGGAGAGTCAGGCGGAGGCTATCGCGGCCTTTGCACAAGTCGAGGCAGCGATGATGGGCCAGCAGCCAGCGCCACAGGCTCACGGGAAGAGTGGCAGTCATGGACGGCACACGAGTCTGGGCGGTATGGTTATTAGGGATCAGCATTAGTGGAGACGACCTTCTTCGTGATCTTGCTGAGCGGCTGCATCGAGAGACTGGATAGTGATATGGATGGAATGGGTTGTGCTTTAGCGAGGCGTTCAGGGAATGGCATCGGACGGCATTTGGACGTATGGCATGACTCACGAGATATCATCGGTAGTGAACCCCGGAAGGAGCAGCAGGCTCGCGCTGAATCGACGAACTCTTGACACTCTTTGGCCGTTCGCATGACAGTGAATTGAGTGCTACAAGAAGACAATGCATGTGCTGGGTGGTAAAGTGCAGGAATCAGGTTTCAGATCTGATCGCGCTACCCGCGAACTTTCCCTTCGACTTCATCGCAACTCAACTTGCAACGCTTGCATCGCAACATAGCTAGCCACACGCACCAGCAGCGACAGCCCAACATCGCACCAAGCACACAGACTGCCATACCACCATCGAGGCCGCCGTCCACTCAATCTAACCTACAACACCGCTATCTCTCTCGAGATGGCTTCTTCAGCCGACGCCAGCGTCGACGCACCGCCACAACCAAAGACCTTCCTTTCCGGGTCCTCGATTTTGCCCGCCGAGATGCACATCAGGGTTTACGAGTAGTCACTCGGACACGGCCGGAATGAGCGTCGCGTCGCCGATACTGCGCTGCCAGCGATCGTCAGGGGCTTGCGCGTGTAGGACACGGCGAGCACAAGTTATGAGGCTCTCTATCGACTATTGTTATCGTTTCTCCTTACATCACTCTCTATGCTCCTCCCTCGGCCTCTCATCTATGACTTTCCCCGTCGTAACCCCAATCTCCCTAATCACAAACCAAGCAGGCACCAACGACATCGCCCAAAGTCCAAAATTCAAGTACACAGCACCGACCTGGCCCATAATCGTCACACTCGTGAGGCCATAACTCACAGCCTGCCACGCGCTCTCCGTACCTCTCAGTAAACCTGCAAATCGAATGACCTCCGCATCGTTCTTTGCAAGGCTTCCAATCACGAAGTACAGGTACATGTAGTTCACCTGGAACCCAATGACCATGAATAGGAACCATGCGAACCCTTTTCCGAACCCGGGATCAACCCAGTCGTATGTCGGTTGCGATTTGCGGAACTCGGTCACGATGATAGTGCCCCAGATCCACCAGGCTCCTTGGAGTGTGAAAATGACGGCGAAGGAGCATCGCCCTCGTATCCGCATGGCGAGTTTCTCGTTGTCGAGGAAGAGGCCGAGGAGGTTACCGGCGAGGATTGCCACGATACCGGAGAGGAAAGATCCAAGAGCGCGGGCACGTACTGTGAACCATAGGCCTTGGAAAGTGAAGAAGACGGCTTCGGCGAAGACGGATTGGCCGATTAGCGGGATTATGAGCAGGAAATTCTTGCTAAGGAAAAGTCTGCCCGTGTTCTTCATCTCTTTCCAAACACTTTCGTCTTTCGGTATGCCACAGGATACTTGCACGCCGTCTGTCCGCTGGACTTTGGATGGTGCCGTCAGAAACAAGCCAGCGAACGGCGCAACGGCTTGGAGGGCGATAAAAACTTGGAAGACGGTGTAGGAGACCGAGCCAGCTTCATCGCGCTTCGCATTAAGGCCGAGATTGACAGCTCCGCCCAGGATCTGCCCACCGACTCGGAAGGATAACCACAATCCTAGGAATTTGCCCTGGTTATACGGTTCGGGGTACGATAATGCAATGGCAGCCTCCGCCATCCAGAATATCCCCGCCCCAAGACCACAACATGCCGCGCCAAACAGGACGAACCATGATGATCCAAAGCGGTTGTTACAGTAGAGACCCGCGGCGTAAGGGCAGTATCCAGCAGCTCCCAAGATTAAAGTCCAGCGAATTCCAAGATACTTTACGAAGATTCCGGAGAGAGCGCAGGTTAAGACCATCAAGCAGAACGTCAACGCGTTGGCAGTATTGACGAGCCATGGGTCTTGCTGCCCTCCGCCGCCAAGGGAGTTCATGGCGCCCAATATTCCCGGAGCGCAAAAGTTGCATATTCCGAGGATGATGGCGTTGTAGAAGGTTGAGCGGTACCATTTCACTCTGATGGGTGCATGTTGTGGTGATGCGATCTGCTGGTCGTCGGAGGTTTCGCTGATGGCTGGGGAGGATTTGAAAGTGTTCTTCTCATTGGGTGTTGTCATGTTGAGGCGAAAGTCGATCACTTCGTGGGAAGTGACTCCGGCCCTTGGCAGCAGACGTTCAATCACGACCAACGTCAAAGCTCTGGAATGATCAAAGACAATGGCCAGACCCACGCTGCTGGAAGCACGGCGCTCATGTACATCGCACCCACCGTTGACCAGGTTGAGTGCAGCTTTCCATCTTACAGGCGATCCCTCTCGCACGCCATCGTCCGGGTCAATGCCGTGCAACGGGATAACGCTCCATGCAGCAATCGAGACGTGCTTCCGTGATGCTGCTCAGCAGCAGACCCTAAATCCGGCAGTTCCACCGGTCTGGCTGTAATGGCCGTCGGCCGCATCCATGTGTGCACCATGTGGATGCCACGCTATTGCAACATTGCGATGTTTAGCCTTCGTCGCGCGGTCTTGAGACGGCGAGGCTTGGGGTGCTTTCAGGCTTCGGGTCGTCGGGTTGGCGTGCCTCTTGGGTTTGAAGGCGTGATTTTACCACCCCACATTGTCCAGCATCCTCCACCCTGCACGAGGGGAGGTCGTTCTCAACGTGAAGATGGAGACTGCTTGGGCCGATGTAGGATCGTGTTGGCTCGTTGCAGTGATCTATTGGAGTCGGTAGGCGTCTGCAGGCTTCTGACTCTACCCGTCTGTGAGTCTGCCACGAGTCTACAAGTTGCTTGTTTGTACAGCATACTGCACGTCCGCACAGCACGACATAGCAGGAGCCAGGAACACACTCCCAGAATGTCTGACACCCAACAGAATGGTACCGGTGGCTCGAGCACAAAGCCATGGGTTATGAACGCCTTCGCCATGGCCGCTCCTGGTCATCTGGCACCGGGTATGCAGCGTTGCGCCACATCATGCCTAGCACAGCGTTGACTCTCACAAAGGGCTTTGGAGACATCCTGACCAAGGACCGCAAACTTTGGAGCATTGGGTCGAGCTGGCAAAAAAGCTCGACGGAGCCAAATTCCATGGTATCTTCTTCGCTGATGTGCTCGGCATTTACGATGTATACAATGGCATCGGTCCAGCCCTCAGTTCCGGCGCTCAGATCCCCCACTTGGATGTGTCCTTGTTGGTCTCGGCTATGGCGCATGCGACCAAGGACCTGTCGTTCGGTATCACTGCGTCAACCTCGTACGAGCATCCGTACACTCTGGCCAGGCGATACTCCACGCTGGACCAGATTACCAATGGTCGGGTATGTAAATGATGTATTCCGTCGCCGGCATATGCTGATAGTGGCTAGGTCGGATGGAACATTGTCACCAGCTACCTGGAAAGCGCGGCCAAGTCGTATGGCCTTGAAGTCACAGTCGAGCATGATGAGCGATATAGGATTGCCGACGAGTTCCTTGAGGTCGTGTACAAACTGCTGGAGGGAAGCTGGGAGGATGAGGCAGTCGAGGCCAACAAGCAGACTGGGGTCTTTACAGACCCGAACAAAGTCCACCACATCAATCATGTCGGGTTCGTGCTGTGCTCTGTTGGCAGCTTTCCCGAGCTGACTCAATGTTTAGTAAACACTTCAAGTGCAAAGGTCCAAACCTAGTGGGCCCTACGCCACAACGTACGCCATTTCTGCTGCAAGCCGGTGCATCAAAAGCCGGTAAAGACTTCGCCGCGACGCATGCCGAAGCCATGTTCTTGCCTGGCATGATACCAGAAAAGACGAGAGCCATTGTCGACGACATGAAGGCTCAACTCGTAGCGCACGGGCGCTCTGAGAATGACATCAAGTTCATCGCCGGCATCTTCATCGTCGTCGACGAGACGGACGAGAAGGCACAGGCCAAGTTTCGGGATCTGCTGCAGTACGCCGACCTTGATGGCACAGCTTCGCTGTTCGGTGGTTGGAGCGGGACCGACCTCTCCCAGTTCTCCGACGATGAAGATTTCGCTTTCAATGGACCTCCTGCTATTCAGTCAATGGTCGCCTCTTGGACCGCGACAGTGCCCGGCACCAAAGGTTTGAAATGGACGAAGAAGCATGTCCTGCAGCAGCTAGCCATCTCTGGAGCTCACCCGCGTGCTATTGGTAGTCCCCAGACGGTAGCCGACTACATGGAGATGTGGGTGCGAGAGGCGCGCGTCGATGGCTTCAACATTAGCTATGCCACCACTCCGGGCACTTTTGATGACCTGATCAAGCATCTGTGGCCGGAGTTGCGCAAGCGAGGCGTGCTGCAGCAGGAGTACGCTGGGTCAAGCATGCGAGAGAATTATCTCCAAGACGGCAAAGGGCCGCGAGCGCGTGGAGGTCATCCAGCAACCAAGTATCGACATGTACAATAGAGTGATGATGTTGATGATAATGTTGAAGATGATGTTGACGATGATGTGGAGAACGAACAGCCTGAGGAGGAGGGAGACAAGGAAGCGCCGTCAAAGTTGCATCAAATTCCAATCAAGTTTCAGCTTGGACCACTGGGCCGCAAGTTTAAATCTTCCGAGTTCCCCGGCGCTGTTCATTGACCCTCGCCTTCCTTCCTTGTTCCGCATCGCTCATGCCATCAACAACACATCGTGACACCGCTTGAGTCTACTCCATGTAGTCTATTCATTCGGCTGTTTCCGTGTCATCGCCGGCTGCCATCCTGAGTTATGTCTAGCGGGTCCGACGGGTAACAGGCTCAGGTTGTCTGTTCATCCCACGTCCATCCATCCGTCACAGCGGCACGACCAACCTCTTGCCCGAGATCTGGCCGTGCCGCATTCTATCAAGAGCCGCATTGATGCCCTCCAGACCACCAGCTGCTTCCTCGACACGTGGAAGCGTCATCATCTTGGACTCGAGCGCTTCCTCTAACCAGGACATCAGCGAGCAGCCAACCTTCGGGACCTCGTGGAACAGCTTGACAGGCACGGAATGGTACACAATGCCCTCCTCCTTCTGCTTCGGTGAAGCAGCCAGTCCGACCAGATGCGACTTCGAACTGCCGTCCTTGCACAGGCACTGAGCCAGAGACTGGGACGTCTCCTTGCCCACCGTGTCGACGCCGAACCGCACATCCTGGCCTGCGATCCCGCGTATGACGTGGACGGCTCTTTCGGCGTCGTGACTGTCGATGCAAACGCATTCGCTGGTATCGATCAATCGCCCTCCGTGCTTTGCCACGTCTACCACCAATATGACCTTCATACCAGCGAGCCTGGCAATCTGGGAAAGAAACAGTGCGCTCGTAGACGACCCACCCCAGATCACGATCCATTCACCTGCTTTCGGTCTTTCAGACTCGTTGATGGATATGCACTCGGACACTGTGTCTGCCGGTAGCTTCCCGAGTGGCGTGCTTCGCACAATGTCAAGCAAATCTGGCCCTTCCCTGGATCCAACCGCTGGCATGGGCAATCCAAGGCAGATGCCGAGAGCCAGAGCTGCCGCAACATATGCCACTCCAATAGCAGCACCCTGCGAGGCGGATACATGACTAGGCAGTCGACAAACCGTGCTGTCGCTTGCAACTGCATACTGCTGGTACGCTGCTTTTCTTAAATCTCGGTAATCTGTCGAAGGGCAAAGGATGAGATCTCCCTCTTGGATGTGACTTTTCGATAAGGGCCCCTTCACAACGACTCCCGCAAAATCCCGGCCTGAGACATACGGCAGCACCGGAATTCCAAATCCATAATCGACCGATTTCCAGTCGATTGGATTGAGGCCGATCGTGCGCACTTTGATCAATATTTCTTCAGGGGCCTTGACCTGTGGAACGGCGTAATTTTGTTGAAGTTCGAGAGGTTGGCGCAGCCCTTGCAATAACAGCGCTTTCTGCCGTGACGGAACGACCTCGACCTCAGTAGGACGCTTGAGCCCTCGTTTGTACGCCGCAGAGCTGAAGTCGGCGTCGATGTGTTCTTCGTGAGATATGGGGGTGGCAGTCCCCCAGTCGATGTCCTTTTGTAGCGCATCGTCCTGGTCGTAAAATGTACTTGCCAGCGGCAAGTGCTGGACTGCCACACTCATTTTCACACTCACCGCAGCAAGTGAATAGATGGCAGTCAACCTCGTCCCGTCTCGTCTCAAGCAAAGCCAAATTCTACCAGAATGGCGATATTGGAGAAGCAGCTCAACAAAGCGATTCACTTATCTGATGTCGCTCGACCTACCGAAGCGCATTTTCGACTTCTTGACGTGGAGACCTCCGGTCACGGTCGCTTCAGACTTACTGGGCAAGCATTATCAGGAAAGTGGGTTGTATCCACTCTCATATGTAGTCGGTTCGTCGGTGTTTTGTACAAGAGCATGGTTTATCAGCGGATAAGCTTCCGCAGCCATGTTGCAAAGCTCTCAAGCTATGGCGCAATCGATACCGACATGCATGCCAAAGTCACGACACCCAACGGCAGCCCTGCTATGCCAAGCTTGTTGGTTAACCAGACTGAGAACAGGGTTCGATAAAGTCATTTCAGGCGTCCCTATTCTGGCAGAGTCATCTTCCATCCCGCGTCTGTAAAGAGCTTCCAGCTTTCGATTGACTCGACGTGAGGGCCACCATTCAGGCCAGTCTGCTGGCTATCATCGCTCAGTATGGGCTCTATCGAAGCAGGCGTGCACCTGAATAACGACCACGCGACTCTTCAGACTAGCACCGTCATCGAAGTCGCGGACGTTGGCTCAGCAGTGGTGGTCGATGACAACCAGTCAAAGCAACCTGATTGGGTATATCCGCACCCGACTGATTTCAAGATCTCGGAGCATCCTATCGATGAAGTCAAGGCTCTAAAGGTACTATACGTTGACGTCAGCCGCAAGCGCCGGTCACTGACATCGTTTTCAGGTTGCAGTGATTGGTGGCGGACTGGCAGGCATCACAGCTGGCAT
Source organism: Dothistroma pini CBS 116487 (assembly GCA_002116355.1). Taxonomy (NCBI): domain Eukaryota; kingdom Fungi; phylum Ascomycota; class Dothideomycetes; order Mycosphaerellales; family Mycosphaerellaceae; genus Dothistroma; species Dothistroma pini. Next base: position 22,602 of record KZ108418.1, read on the forward strand.
TCTGTTGCGTGAAAAAGTGCCCCGTATCGATCTTACGATCCTTGAGAAGAATGCTGACTTTGGTGGGACGTAAGTATCGACCATGTGAGAGAGACATAGCCTCCCATCATCCTCTGCTCGTCAGTAGCCATGAACTCGTTACCACGTAGCTCGCGATCACAGCTGACACTTCCTCGTCTTGCAGCTGGTATGAGAATCGTTATCCTGGAGTTAGGTATGCTAAGAGAGACACGGAAATCTTCGGTCCTTACTAATGCAGCAGGTCTTGAGGTGTGACATTCCAGCACACATCTACCAAGCCACATTCTCGCCGAACACGCAATGGAGTGAAGAATACGCCCAGGGCCATGAAATCCTAGCCTATTGGCAGTCTGTCGCCAAAAAGTACGATCTGTACAGGATCACTCGCTTCAATTCAAAGGTTCTTGGCGCTCATTGGGACGATCATCGTGCTCAGTGGAGGATCGAGGTTGGTGATCTCGGGACTAGCACTGAAAGCGACGAGCACTACGACTTCGTACTGACAGCGATCGGGCATTTCAACGAGTGGAAGCTCCCAGACTACCCCGGCATCAACGACTACAAAGGTCATCTGCGCCATTCCTCCAACTGGGACCCGGAATTCGATCCCGTTGGTAAACGCATCGCCACGATTGGCAATGGAGCATCAGGTGAGTACCGAAGACTGGAAGAGCAAGGAGTCCTCCGAGACCCGCCGTCATGTCCTGCCTAGCGCGGGTATGATTGGCCGTATGGAACAGGCTGAAGCTAACATCCTGCAGGTATACAAGTGACCGCCGAGCTGCAAAAGCTGGCCGCAAAAGTTGACCACTACGCCCGGAACAGAACGTGGATCGCCGGCTCGTACGTGTGACGTTGAAATAGCCGGGCAGCTACGTCTGACTGATCTCTGTACCAGTTTCAACCCGGCGGCAAAGGATAGACAGCAGACGCCCATCGCCATTCCGGAGGAGCAGCGTGAGGCGTTTAAAGATCCACAGACCTATCTCAAGTTCCGCAAAGACCTTGAAAACAACTTCTTCAGAGGCTTTGACGGACAGTTGATAGAGTCTCAAGCGAGCAAGGAGGCCACGCAGAATTTCATAGAGCTGATGAGAAAGCGACTGACGGGCAAACCTAAGTTGCTGAACGACTTGGTCCCTGATTTTCCGCCACATTGTCGACGCTTGACACCAGGACCTGGTTACCTCGAAGCCTTGACAGCCGAAAACCTCTCCTTGATTCAAACACCAATTGAGCGGTAAGACTAACGAGACACGACGTCACGTCATGGTCCGTATCGCTAAGTCAGACTGCAGGTTCACTGCCGATGGTATAGTAACCACAGATGGTGTTCACCGTCCAGTGGATGCAGTGATATGCTCCACGGGAGCCAATGTGAACTATGCACCGCCATTCCCTATTACGTCAGGAGACTTGGACCTATCGCGAGACTGGCACCCTGATGGCAAATTTGGCTGGCCACTCTCGTATCTGGGAATCTCAACACCAGGTAAGAGGGACCGCAGCGCCTTCGATCGGCAAGCTAACCTGAGTTCGGCGACTAGGCTTCTATAACCTCGCGTATTTGCTCGGTAAGGAACACTTGCCATAGGTGGATCGAACAACGGACTTGTTGGCTTACGATTGTATTCAGGGCCTAATCCCGCTGGGCCATCAGGCACAATACCGCACGCAGTCGAGACACAGATCACATACGTGGCGAAGATGCTCAGGAAGATGTCATCGCAGCGCATCCGGACTATCACGCCATCAAAGGATGCGACTGACGACTTTGTAGCCTATTGTGATGCGTTCTTCCCCAGGATGAACGTCTCGTTGAAGTGCTCATCCTGGTCTAATGGAGGCCGGCCCGGCGCGCGAATCCATGGTCACTGGCCGGGCAGCGGTGCTCACATCACTCACGTCAGACGCGAACCGCGGTGGGAAGACTACGGTACGTCTCTCGTCGCGCTTTCATGACACGCAGCTCTGCTGATAGACCAATGTAGAATATACGTACGATCGGCCCGAAAATCGGTTCGCCTACTTTGGCAATGGTCAGACCCACAAGGAGCAAGATCCTCAAAGCGATATGACCCCGTATCTCAAGCTTGATGGTCAGAACGATCTGAGGGACTTACATGAGCGGTGGTGGGATCTTTAGTGGGATGTCACTTCTTTCCGTGCGCTTCCTCCAGAAAGCGTTGTCGTGATAGAGTGAGACCTTACAAGGGATGCCCTTGAAGCGGAAGCTGTCACTGTGAAGCTCAATGCAAGCACACTGCAGGCCAGTGAGAATCGTTCTTACAAATATGATTTGGCCTCCAGAGACGATTGGTTGACTAGATTTCAGATTTTGCTCTTCTGCTCACTTTCGAAGTCACACAGCGTCGTGGGAACACGAATGGTCTTCACATCTTCGTCTTCAGGATTTGTCCGTCAAATGATTGGGACTTGACGTTACACGACAGCACAGAGCTCACGGACTACCGTGGGATAGGGTGCATGTGCCCTGTTGCGAGCTTGCTTGATCGGCTTTCGTCGTGCCCTCCAAGAGCAAGCTGCTAAGCTGCTCCATTTTCGATCTGCGACTCCCAACAGTTCGATGATGTTCTCGATGGCCGGCCATCTTGCACGGCACTGTCGATCTGCCGTAATTCTGTTATTAGATCTGCTTGTCAGGATTTCTCTACAGTGGTACATCTCATGTGATCGAGCGACTTCACAAACTCCACTCTAATGACGAGAAAGCTGAAAGGCATACTGTTGCAACAGAACGCCGGACTTGTCTGACAACTTACGCACCACCCAACTCGGGATTTTGCCCACGTGGGAAACCCTAAGCACTGGTTTACATGCAATTTCGATTCTTGCACACAGGCCTTCGCCTTTCTTCTCCGTCAGCGTCAAGAGTAGCCGCATGGCGTGGGACCTACACGCACAAGTTGCCGAAAGTCAAAGCTGCATGAGGCTTGAATGCCACGTGCTGGTACGCTGGCGTGAACTCTGCAGTAAGGGCTAAATTGACTGCATTATCAGACCTCCTTCGGAGCAACATTCTCACTTACCAGGCAACTGATAGTAACAATTCAGGCCTGCAATTGGCGCAGGACCACGTCCCCGGTAGATACGCGATGTATCTTTCCCCTCCTCATTGGGACTCGCTATCACCTCTGATTCGCAGAATCAAACGAACAATCTTCTTGGCTACGTGCGCACCTGCGCCGGATGAGCACACTCAGACATCAAGCACATAGAACGACCTACGGCACGCGGCTCCGAGCGCTTGGAGCCGAGCAGGCAAACCTCGCACCACGATCAGGCCAGTCAAGCTTCTGTTCAACCTCACCTGCTCAGGCTAGAGCTGCAGCCTCTGCGTCACCCAGGCCGAACTACTCAATCTCAGATTCATGTGTGAGGTCCTGCGTATCGAATTGCTGTACCACAGCCCTCATGGCCTTGAACAAGGGACTGCAGGTGTAGACGAAGCATCAGCGCGTAGTGTATGTCTCCAAGTACCTCTACGAGCCCACCTTCGCGACGCTGCGCCTCTTCCAGCCCGCGGATCGCATCCCGAAGGACGCATCTGTCATGAACGGTCGACGAGGTATAAATGCGTTGATGCTGGTTCCCCTATTCGACAGCACTGCTCGCTTCTGTTCGCCCAAATGCCGTTGAGCATTTCGACGGCATGGTCACGGCGCGAGATAGCCAGCTGAGGTGCTGCACGTGTAAGGCATAGCAGGCAATTTCCATGGGCTGGCGTGGTTAGCGTCCCAGGCAGGAGGTATATCTATCGCTCTTGATCAGCTCTGCTGTGCGAGCCCTCCTTTGCTACGATACACACATTGTCCAGAACAATACGAGGTCCAAGCCGATACACCTTTCAAGATGAAGATCCTCTTTCTCTGTACTGCCCACAACTCCCTTTCTCAGCATTTGTACCTGGCACTTTCTCGCTCTCACGACATCAGCATTGAGTTTGCGTTGTCTGATGAGCTTATGGTCTCTGCTGTGGCTCTGTTCGGACCCCACTTGATCATCTGTCCTTTCTTGACAACTCTAGTTCCGAAGGAGATCTATGAGAAGTACCTGACTCTCATCATTCACCCTGGACCGCCCGGCGATGCAGGACCAAGTGCACTCGACTGGGTGTTGATGGGAGACGATGGAAGCATCCATGACTCAGAGGAGCTACTAAAGAAGCTCGATATAGAAGCCTGCTCTCCAGGACGGACCCACTGGGGTATCACGGTTCTCCAGGCTATCGAGGAGTTCGATGCCGGTCCAGTCTGGGCTTTCGAACAGTTCGAACTTGACATCGATCAAGTCGGACTCACCAAGTCGGCACTCTATCGAGGACCCATCACACAGTCGGCAGCGAGTGCTACACTCGTCGCCATCTCGCGCATCCAGGCGGCTGCTGGTAGCCTTCTCAAGGACGACTCATCTGTCCCACAGCACTTTCTCCCTACATTGAGGGCCATGGAGAGCTATTCCCGTCTGTCTGTGAGCAGCAACCAACCTTTCCAAGGTGGCAAGCTTCACCATCGTCCTCTCCTCAAGGCTGCTCAGAGGCAATTCGATGTCAGCCGGCAGACCGCGCAGCAAATCTCTCGGCGCATCCGTTGCGGAGATTCTCAGCCAGGCGTTTTGAGTAAGGTCTTTGGCATCAGTCTCTACGTGTATGGTGGCATCATCGACGACAATGCCGGTGGCCGTCTGCCAACCACAGTTGGCAAGCTACCATCGCCCATTCTTGGCATGCGCAACGAAGCAGTCTGTATATCGACGAGTGATGGCAAAGGCATCTGGATCACGCACGTCAGACGTCTCAAGGCCAAGACCGACAAAGCTCTCTGGCCAAAGGTCCCGGCCACGTCTGGATTGATAGAGCTCGGATTCATCACTACTGCGGACACACATGCACTGCACTGGCCTCTTGCACTCGACTGGAAGCTCTCCACAGCAAGAACGTTCCAGGAAGTCTGGGTTGAATGGTCCGTCGATGACAAGCTCAATAAGACCGCATACTTGTACTTCGACTTCTACAATGGCGCCATGAGCACCGAGCAATGCTCTCATCTCGTCGACGCCATGGACTTCATAGTCTCGAAGTCGACGCAAGAGAGCCCAGTCCAAGCTGTCGTCCTCATGGGCGGCTCGTACTTCAGCAATGGGATCGCACTCAACGTTATTGAGGCTGCCAAATATCCTTCTCTGGAATCCTGGCTCAATATCAGCCGCATTGACGATGTGGTGTACTATCTCCTGCATGAGCTCCCGTCTCGGAACATTGTCACCGTCGCAGCTATCCGAGGCAATGCTGCGGCTGGCGGGGTGGCACTCGCAACCGCGTGTGATATCGTTGTTGCCGGCTCGAGCGTGGTGCTTAACCCTGCCTATCGCGCCGTTGGGTTGTACGGCTCCGAGTACCACACTCTGTCATACTATGGACGCTGCGGCAAGACCAATGCATCGAAGATCCTCCAGTCCATGACTCCTATTAGTCCGCTACAAGCACAATCCATCGGTCTTGTCGATTACGTCTTTCCGGGCAATGGTGTTGTCCTCAACGACCACATCAAGACCCACATCGACTACCTCCTGAAGCCGGGAATCTTGACACGCGGCCTGTGGAAGTGTGGTGTGGATCTTTCACCAGCAGCACTGGCTCGCACTCGAGCAAACGAGCTCGGAGAGATGAGCCTTGACTTTTGGAGCGCTCGCTCAGCACGCTATCACTCTCGTCGCTTCGACTTTGTCCGTAAGGTCAAGTCATCCAAGACTCCTCTCCGCTTCGCAACCCATCGACGACTATCCGATGACACCCGAAAGGACGAGGAAGAGACCGAGGATTTTGATAGCGTCGAGTACTTTCAGAAGATCGCGCAAGAACAGCTGCTGGCAAGTCTGTGTAAGAAATCGGCAGCTGGTGTCGGGGATGCCATCGCACTGCGGGATAAGAAGCCGAGGCGTGATTCCACACAGCTGGGTAAAGAGGTCGACATTGTGTTCTCATGCTATTACAAGTCGTCGTTAGAAGATATTCCCACGCCTCCAGAGTCGCCTTTGTCGCCGATGGAAATTGTTGATAGGGCAGTCGTTTCGTAGCTTCGGATGCTTATTATGGGTGCAGTAGATAGCACTCTCATGCAGACTTCGAAAACTGTCAAGATTTCCGGCCAGTAGACAGTCGTCTCTGGACTCAGCCCATCCAAGACTCGGGCAGCTCATGCTCCATGAGGTCCAGAGCCTGGAGCGTGATTGCATTCAGTCAACATCATGAGAAGAAGTCCCCACCACCTCTCATCCCACGGTGCCGATAACAAAGCCACACCCCATCGTCCCTTCTTCTCCTCCAATATAACACACTAACACTCTCCCGATTGAACATTTTATCATCCGGGTTATCACACCCTCTCAGCGTCATCCACACCTCCGCTGTATTAGCACCCTTCACCATATTACAATTGACATTACAAACAAGGACCTTCCACCCAGGATTCTGTTCTTTGAACATGGTAGTGTTTCTCAAATGATCCTCCAGGTTAGAAGAGGGAGGCACGGGACAATTGTGAATAGTCTCGTCGACCATCTCGAAGTCGGGGTCGAGGTAGGAGCGGAGGATGGACATGTCAGGCAGGGAGTGGATTTCCATGACTTTGGTGGAGAGGTGTTCTAGGTATGCGGCCGTGGAAGGGAAGGCTTGATCCGTCTCTCGTGGTCGTTGCATGAGGTCGCCAGATATGTTTGGTAGACGATGTACATGATGCAGATGATCGTTGCATATTTGTGGGAACAGTGCGTAAGCGATTGATGTGCAGCGCTCAGTTGTGGCTTCCGCCACTGACGTCGCATCTGGTCTGGTTCAGCTCAAGCTGAGAGATAGATCATCGACTGGGCTTGGCACGATCCTTCATGGTCCGGGCGAGCCAGGGAATGTGAGTAGCAATGCCACAGTTGCATCCTGGAGCGAGACCCTTCTGGAGTATGCGACTCGAGATCTATCTCGATGTTCGAAGCCTGATGATTTCATTCCTGGCGTCTTCGACATCTTGAGGGACAGCTTTGCGAGTCAAAGCACTGACAGAACTTAGACCAAAAGATCTCATGCCCTCCATTTCCTCCTTCGTAATGCCCATGTTGCGTAGAGGCGGCCTGACGCCGCTGGCGATAGCCTCATCCACAGCTTTTACATAGTCTTTGTCATGCTTCTCCGAGAGTTGAAGCAAGTAGTTCGTGGTCTTCCAATTTTCATAGCGCAAGTTTCCAAAGGAAATTCCCGTGTCGCTGACGGAGGGTGCAGCCATATCGCCAGTGCTTTCGCCACCAGTAAGTGTGCTGGGAGGGTATGAGCTCTTCTCCGTGGTCATCTCGTCGTAGACTTTGCGCAACTCGCGATCTCGAATGTCCAGCCCCTTCTGAGGCTTGAAGAGAGTCATGGGCGGATCCTGTTCGCTGACGTCTTGCAAGACTGGGCGATTTTTAGTCTTCTCCTCAATGAAGGCCAGATCTGCAAGTAGGCTTTGCACGCTGTCCCGGACTTCGTCCACGGTGAGGGAGGCACCTTCCCGAGCAGGGTATATCTTGTCGAGAGGTATCTGGAAGGTTTCCTCAATACCGCGATAGTGCTTAAAATGGATCTGCTCCCTGAACTTCCCATATTCCGTCTTAGCAAACTCGTGAATGTCGGCTAGACGAGCGGCTCTGATCATGACGTTAATGTCGAGGCCGTCCGGGGACTCCTTCTCATTCGCGCCAATCTCGACAATGTCCTTCCATGTCTTCTTGACCAGGTCTGCGTCACCCAGTAATCCAGCGGCAGCCATGATTGACCGTCTCGTGACCTCGTTTGGTTCCAGACTTAGAGCGTCCATATCAGCCAGGGCGATGCCAATAGTCTCTTTCGCTCGTCCATGGCCTGCTACGTTCGTGATGATGGAATTGAAGACGCTGACGGCGGGTAGCGCGCCATATCTCGCAAAGACTTCGAGCATTTTCCGCACAGCTTCAAGCACGGTATCAACAACACGCCTTCGTAGCTTGGAATTCAAGGCAGAGATGCCAGGCAAGCGTAAGATCTGAGTGGTGGCGATGATGACCTCGTTGGCAGAGTTGGCCGGCATCGTTGCGTTGGAACAAAGATGAAAATAAGTCGCCGCAAGCATGGCTCGGAGGGTGGCGATGTGCGATGGCAAGGAGGTCACATCTGAGCTTACTCGCAGCTTGGCCAGAAGTCCCCTGTAATGTGAAGTAGGCAGTTGAATACCAGCACGACATGCCATGGCGTATACTGTGAAAGCTTCCGAGACAGGTCGCTCATTGTTGAATGCGTGGAAGAACCGTGGCGGTACTGAGGTCGGGAACAGCCTGAAAACTGTGTCCAGTGCTAGATATGCCTTTTGCGCGTCTCCTCGAAGGATTCGTGCCTGCATGATGGCCCGGATCAGCCACAAAGGAATTGGTCCAATTTCAAGAGGCCGTTCGCGATCTGGCAAGATAGCGTCAGGTGAGAAGTGATATGCGTGGAAGTTTCCTGCGAAGCGAGCCAAAGCATTCTGGTATAACTGTTCCAGCTCTGAGAGGGGTGTGCCGTTGACAGCGAGGAGATCGATGGCTGCAGCGTATGTGCTGGTGTTGACATATTCTTCATCCTGTCCTTCCAACCACTGCCAGAATTCTATACCTGCGTCTCTTGTCCCCGACTCTCTGAAGATGGCCAAGAGATGCACATGTGCTGGAAGACTGGGCAGCAGGTTGCCTTGCTTCAGATCTTCGACTAGACGTCTTGCAAAGTTGACGAGCTCTTCCCTGTCTTCCCTGTTTCGTGACCAAGGCGACTTTTGGTTCTCCAGTCGTACACGTTGGTGCGTACATTGCGCGATGGCACGGAAGTTTTCAGGTGTCAGAGGCTTCTTGCCGGGTAGACTATCGTACAGCGCTACGGCGGTTGTGATGTCTTCCTCATTTACAGCCTGGAGCAGATCCTCCCTCGTGGACAGTGCTGACAATCGCACTGTTTGCTGTCGATCTACCTTTTGCTTTTCCCGTTTCTGCCATGCTGTTCGAGGGTTCTTGCCGACAATCTGTCGTGCTTCCGCGCGTTTCTGCTCGCCATCCGTGCGACTCGTGGAAAAGGGCCGTGAGATACATGTAGGTACGTCGGACGACCAAGTCTGGTGGCAACTGCCATTGACAAACGTGTCGAGCCATAGCCGGTGCGACTGTAGCACTACACGCGCTCGTTGCAATCGGAGCGATAGCATTGCAAGTAACGAGGGACCGAAATATCTGGACGGAGAAATTAGCTTCACATGCTCGACACCAGCGCGGAACTGACTCCGTCCTGAACTTCCACCACCAGCTGTCCATTGAGCAACAACATACCACACTTCCACCACGCTGCAACACGCCTCCAAGTACACGCCACGGCGCCACAAACACCGCAACCATGGCACCAAACATGTCCCTCTTCTCCGTCAATGCGATACTCATCCTCTCCACCGACGACTCCTCCCGCATCCTGGCCAAATACTACTCCCCACCACACATTCCCTCCGCCGCCGTCGGCAACAAATATCCCGGCGCAAACCCGTACCCGTCCGTGAAAGACCAAAAAGCCTTCGAAAAGGGCCTCCTCGAGAAGACCGCCAAAACCACAAGCGACGTAATCCTTTACGACAACAGAGTCGTAGTCTTCAAGACCGAAGCAGACACAATGCTCTACGTCGTAGGCGGCGCCGAGGAGAATGAGATACTGTTGTACAACGTCATCCTTGCTCTCCGGGATAGTCTGAATATCCTGCTCAAGTAAGACTTTCTCATTTCCCCCTCTGCCACCCTAGCCGACCCTCTGACCCATTCCTCCAGGAACTCCGTCGACAAACGCACCCTAATCGAGAACTACGACCTCGCCTCCCTCTGCATCGATGAAATCGTCGACGACGGCATCATCCTGGAGACGGATCCCGTCATTGTCGCGAGCCGAGTCAGCAGGCCGCCTGTGCAGGACATTCCGAACATGCAGGGGATTGATCTGAGTGAGGAGGGACTGTTGAAGTTGTATACGTTTGGCAAGCAGAAGTTGGGCGAGAGGTTACGGCAAGGGCTGTGAGGAGACACTGGGGAAAGCTGTGGGCATAGCGATGGAGTTTTGGCGTTGTGGAAAGGAAGGGTAGACCTAGACCCTAGATGGTTGAGACGTATGGATTTGGGAAGATGCTATCACATGGGAAGTGGTTTGCTGGAGCCCAGACAGAGTCTCGGATACAGCAAAAAGTACGACAGATGGCCATATCTGCGAGATCGGTGCTGAACTGGCAAAACGTTCTACGTCTGCCCCAGCGATCATGGCCCAGAATCTGATGTCTAGCGAGACGAGCGCTTCTCTCACGAGATATGCTGGGGCCAAACATACAGCCAAGTACCAACGGAAATCCTCCCCACCATGCCTGCTGCCGGCTGGTTTCACGTGAGTCTGGTGCTTTTTCGTCTCTAGGACCACAGCGTAAGTATGCTAGAAGCAGAAGAGGGCACTCCGGATACACACGAGGACCGTCCTTTCAGGTGCAAAATTGAGCTCAGGCATGTCTCAAAGACTAGTTGTTAGGATCGTATGTACAATCTTTCGGTATTGTAGCACTCAACATAGAGAATTGCCGCTGCTGCAAAAACGTCTCAGCTCAATACGCACGTCCTCGTTCTCGTTTCATTTCCCCTGGTTCCTCCACTCCTTCTACCTATACGGCGCATCCGCCCTCGCCACCGCGGCCAGCTCCGGCTCCCACTTATCACCGTTCGACAGCAACTTCTCCTTGTTGTATAATAGCTCCTCTCTCGTCTCCATCGCATACTCAGCATTAGGCGACTCGACAATCGCATCCACGGGACACGACTCTTGGCAGAAACCGCAGTAGATGCACTTCGTCATGTCAATGTCGTATCGGGTCGTTCTCCTGCTTCCATCCTCGCGCTCTTCCGCTTCGATTGTTATGGCTTGGGCCGGGCAGATTGCTTCGCAGAGCTTGCAGGCAATGCAGCGCTCTTCACCGGTTGGGTATCGCCTGAGGGCGTGTTCGCCACGGAAGCGCGGGGAGATGGGACCTTTTTCGAAAGGGTAATAGATTGTGTATCTGTGCAAGGGAGCGTCAAACGACCGTGTCTCTTTTCAGTGGCTGCGTATACTAGACTTACGGTGGTCGGAAGAACTGCTCCATGAGCACGTACATTCCCCTCATCATCTCTGTGAGCAGGAAGTATTTGCCTGCCTGGTCCCACACGCTCTCCTTTTGCTCGTTCCATTTCGGTGGCGGTGTTATTCTGAAGTTTGCGGGTGGCGGTCCTTCTCCTGCGGGCTTTTGCCTCCGCGCGACGGTCGAGAAAGCCGGAGAGAAGGAGGTGCGGCCGGTGGCGGCGGTGAGGAGGGAGTAGGTGGGCCGCGAGCGCGCCAGCGCCGTCAATGCTCGCGGCGACGACATTGTGTGTGCTGGGGAGGGTTGGTGATGGGGTCGTGCGTTTGGAGGTGCCGCTGTCGCTGTCGCTGTCGTGGTGGAAGTCGAAGAGCTACGTCCTGAGTTCGGCCAATCAAATTCGAGATGTTGGAGTTTTGCCGCAAGGCCACCCCAGCGCATGACTTCACCATTATTCTCACGACATGACGGGAGCTTCACCTGTTTACCGTCACTGCCATCAGGCAATACTCAACACCGAGTGAATGCAGAGACACTTGCTGTCAGAAGCCCCAGTGTGCACATCAAGCCCTGGGACGGCTACACGAGGCTTTCAGTCTGTCCCACTCGCTGCTCTCTTTCCGTCGAACATGACGCGATTCCATGGGCCGACTCCCTGGGACTTCAAATGCTAACATTGGTCACTCCGGGTCTGCTCTTGTACGCAAGCCTGTCTCTGTCTCGTTGCTTGCACGGACTCACCCGTCCTGGAGCTGCGTAGGAGACTAGTGTCGAATTAGTTGATTCAGGTACAGTGCTCACTCGGTAGTTAGCACGTGTGGTGTTCTGGATTCGGCACGCCTACAACCCAAGTGAATGAGAGTGTGCACAGTCACATCAAGGTTGGTGAATGCTCAGGCCACTCACCACTACTTAAGATCCACTGGAACATCACTTCGGTTTCCACAACTCGACACTCTCGAGCAGACTACTACCTCCACCATTATTTCCAAATCACCACTTCCACCACACAGTCCACATTATCACGCGCAGCACTACTGCACCATCAAAATGGCGAAGACTAAGACATCCATCAGGACCGTCAGCGGTCTCGACTACAGCAAACGCAAGCGCGCCGAACTGGACTCTTTCCACAAACAGCGCTTGCACAAGGACGTCCCCAACGGGGTCAACAAGCAGGACCTGATTCAGATACTGCGGCGCAAGGATCAAGAGCCTGGCGAATTCAGGTTCCTTGATCTTCCAGCTGAGATGCGCAATATCGTCTACGGAGAGCTATTGGTCCTTCCTCAGCCAGACTCGCCCCGTCGACGGAGCACGTGCCAGCCGGCGATCATTCGGACTTGTCGTCAGGTATGAGAGCCTGGCTCACTCGTGATTTCTTGCAGCCCGATGACTGACGCGAGTAGATCCTATCCGAGGCACAAGGGATTCTTTATGGGGAGAATAAGCCGGAGATCTGTTTTGCGGCACACGACTACTCTTCACGATCCAATGTCCATCACAAGGATGTGCGACGCCACTTCAGTATCCCGCTCTTCTCCAAGCTCTCCACTGATCGCCCTCGCTACAGAGCCTTTACGCTCTTCTCGGGTACCACGAAGTCTTTGGCCCTTGAACACCTGCCTCGCTTCCACTCTGTCGTTGTGCGCGTCGATATCGGCGATGCAAACAGGCTAGGTCTTGATTCTCGTTACGCGCCGGAGCTTCTGGTCGCGGTCAATCATTTGCTCTATTGCCTCTGGACTCTCCTTGCTTCCACTTAGCAGAAACGGGCTTTTACTCTCAAGGTAAGCCATGGTACTCATCCTCGCATAGACAGTAGCTGACCATCGGCAGCTCAACGCTCAGACAGACCGCATCAGCGAGCAAGCTCTTCACGGAGCACTGGGGCCGATCACGCGACTGGGGCCGGATACCACAGTACACTTCACCGGCGTACCGAAGAGAATGCAGAAGATTCTTTGCGCTGCTTGCACGACTAGCGGGGTCGTACCGAGTTTCATCGAAAAGATTTCGCAAGCACAGCCGAGGGCCGAAATGATCAAGCGAGAGATCCGAACGTTGGGAGCTCGAAAGCAAGCACTGATTTCGACAGAAATTACCGCGTGGCGCCAGGTCTTCCGCTCTATTACGGCCGCGCTGAGACTGACCCAAGCCATGGACAGCGTTACGGAGCAGGAGCTGACGGAGAACTTGGCGAAAGTCGAGCAGATGCCTTCTGGCGAGCTGGCAGATCTAATCGACACGTTTATTGAGGAGAGGATCAAAGACTTGGAGAAATTCAGAACGGAACTCAAGTGCATTCGAGGCTAGGAGGGATATGTCTGGTCAGAGAGCGACGGCCAAGTGCGGAAGTGGCACCTATCATTGTCACAAAGGAATGCGAGTGGGAGAGAGCGAAATTGCATTGACAGAAGACTGTCCTTTCTTAGGGCGGCGGCTGGTTTTCAGGCTGCAAAGGGGGAGCAAGTGGGAATTATTGCGGCTTTGGCAAGGAATTGGACGTATGAGCCGTTGGTGAGGTCGCATACGACGCTGCTGAGGCTTGTGTGACAGTGTAGCAAGACACAAGCGAATTCCCTTACGTAGACTGGCTGATGCAATTGACGCGAGCACCAAGGAGAAAATCAAGACCATAGAGAATCCCGACCTGAGGTGAAGGCTGATCGAGACCAGACATGACTACTCATATCTCGTTCAACTCCCAAGCGAGCTACGAAATGCAATATACGACCTCGTCCTCTTTCCAAAACCCCTCGACAGGAATCCCAGAAGTCGAGCCAACACCCAAAACGAATGGGGATCCGCACACTGACGCGGCCAACCCTCGCCGCCACCTGTCTCCGTGTCCAACTCCAACACGAAGTCCTCTCCTACTGCTTCCACTACGGCACTTTCATCTACATCATGACCATCACCTACAAGCACATAACCCAGCGCCTCGCCCGGACCACAGCCCGATGGCTACAGGCCTCCAGGGGCCGGATCCCTCCCACTCCACGACGTCGTCATCAGATACCACATTTCCCACCACGACCGGGACTCGAATCCCAAGATAAATCTCGACAAGGCGACGCACTGCCTTGGCACGGAAGTGAGTTTCATAGCGCCGTTCGACGAGGCTGCGGATGAAGACGGCTGGAAGGATCCTTTCTGGTTTGAGAGGCGGTTTGATTTGATGTTCCTGCGCGAAGGTCAGAGATACGCTGCCAAGGACTTGCGAGCGGAGGGTCTGGCACAATTGGCGAGGCTAGGGAAGTATGAGGCGGTTCTGAGGCCGCATATAGCTTTGCTCCGGGTATACGAAAGTGTTTTATAGGCGATTGTGAAGATACGGAAGGCGAGGAGGGGATGAGAGGTCTTTGGGAATGGTATCTATTCTATATGAAGTTTTTCCGGACGAAATGACGAATCCATTGACCCCGGACACACTATCGTGTAGGGGCGACCCTCGTCATTCAAGTAAGTAACATGTTGAGTCTCCAACGAAGCCTCCAGCGCTCTCGTAGTCCCATCTTCACTTCTATACGCAGAGTCCGTCGTGGCAAGCGCTTGGTCGGACCACGGCCGCGCGAAAAGCCATCCTCTGATCGACTGATACGCGAGCCCGACGGATATCATCACCCATATAGTCCTATCATCGCTAGACCCGTATATCAGCTCGGATTTATCAATCGCGGTGCAGAACTACGTCTCGGCATGTTGGTCCTAGTCACAGCGGAGGAACGCGGCGACGAGCTCGAGAAGGAATTCCATGACTTCTAGGCTTCTAAACTGACGGCTTTCACAGGGGTAGGCAGCGAGGATAGTATAAAAAGCAAGGCCGGCATCGTTGAGGCGGGCGATGTTGTTCCAGAGGAGTTTTGATTTGACGTACAATCTCAAGAGTTCTGCTCAAGCTTTGAGACGTTGCTTTGCGAGTTTGTCGGTTGAAAGGCCCGCAGTTCTGGAGGATGGTGATGAGGAGAGGTGTGGACCGCTTGGTCGTTTTCGGCGACGGAGAAGCGGACCAGGTCGAGACCAGTGTCCATTTGCTCGGGGCTGTGGTCGTTGGAAATGTCCCTGGCAACGTCCAGTAGTCTTGTGTGCTGCGATGTGACGGCAGCGACACGCAGAGGCGTTTGTCGAGTCTTGCCTCCCGGTCGTTTTGAAGGCAGGTTTGAAGTGTTGGCTGTCACTAAGTCTTTGGCTCGTGATAGGGATACCAGAGCTTCGCGGGTCCGTTCCAGCAGTTCATTAACACCACAACATGGAGGACATGATGCCATGAACGCTTATCGTCGATGCCAAACTTTTCAATGTGCGCTCGGGTTGTCTCATCGAGAACACCGTGGAGAGCCAGCATGTTCTGTTGCTCGGCCCGAAAGGTGGCCGGACGGTGTGCCACAGTGTTGGCTTCTTCGTGGAGGGCCTAGCAAGCTTCACAGCCCTGCCACACGTGGAGCACTGTCTGTTCGGCTATGTTGGGACGATTTTCACGAAAAAGAGCATCAGTTCCGTTTAGCATCACGTCCAGATCGGATCTTGTGAGGCCTTGCCAGACGATAGCGAGCGGCTGAAGGTGGCTTTCACTGTCGTCGATCGCTGACTCTGCAGGAGTTGAAGCTGTAGATATCACTTCCAGTCCATGTTGGCTTGCTCGGTCTGGACTGACGTGGGCTTCTGGAGAGACGACTAGGTCTTTGGGCATTTTGTAAAAAACGCTTGGAGGCGTGTCCAGGTCTGCGAACGTCGGAGACCAGGACTTCTGCCTTGGTATATGTGTGCACGCTCACCAACGACACTGGTCGTAGTGTTCTGCTTTTTCGATCGCTTAGCAGTGTTGACTGCTTTCTCCTTGGTACCCTGCATTCCACCAAATAGAAAGATTGTCTCTTTTTGACCCTCATGCTTCCTCTTATCGGCCTTTTCGATCATCCATTGTGCCTTGTCGTAAGGTAGGTTCTTCTTTCATCCCCCACAGGTTGAAGCGCTCCTCGTACTGTTTGGCGCTTGAGACCGTCAGGACCAAAAACAACAAGACATGGGTGGCCTGTGACCCACGTTGCCGCGAAGCCGTGTTCTCCCTGCATTGTCTCCATGATCTCGCCCAATGTATAGTCGTCCTCCAAATACAGCTTCTTGAGGTCAGCTTTGTGCTCTCCGCAATCGACTTGTCTACGCCGTACGTGTTTTCCTCTCGAAGCCTCGCCCTGCGCAGGTAGATGCGGTTCTTGGACTGCCGGAAAGGGCTCAATTTGCAATGCATCGAGATTGACATCGTTGTCGGTGGATGGTGTTACTCCTGTCGCCCAGCTGTCTTGTTGCTGGCCTGCGTGAGTGGGAAACCTGTAAGGAGACATATATCCAGGCTACAGTGCAAGTGAATGAGAACAAAGCTGTGAGATGTTCAAGAAGTCATGGAAATGCTCGCAACAACACTCCAAGGACCGTCACGTGCGCGTGGTTGTTTTTGAGACCTGCTTCGGTGAATGGGCTGTATGGAAAGCCCGCGTCCACCCAGCAGACGTCCCAAGGAGGCATCACTGCAGTCGAGTGGTTGGGTCCGCGCAATGCATATCGGCGGGCCCTTTGCGAGGCTACAGACGTACACACGGGGTATCAGTGTGGTCTGCAAAAGGGCACATAGAAGACGCCGGAGCATTCGACCACATCCACGTATGTATTGGTACCACAACGCTAGACCGCAGCCACTGACCTTTCAGATTCATCATCGTAACATGGTCGATCCATAGCAGTTCTATCTAGGGGAGAGCCTGAGCCAGGAAGCAATTGAGAATTCAGTCAAGCTGATCGACAAGGACAAGTTTGCAGGGGATGAGCTTCTGTTATGCTACTCGCATGTCCCTGCTTTTCTCACTGACATTAAAGCGCTGGGGTTGGGTCGATGTGTCGTTAATGACTGACGCAAAGTACAATGCAACGGTCATCGAAGCCCTGGTACTGCCAGCGGAAAAGAAGGAGATGATCTGATCGATTGTGAAACGACGGGAGCGACCTTCATCTACCAGATTCGACAGTCTGATAGAGCTCAAGGAGAATGGTCTGATCATGCTGCTTCATGGTCCTCCTGGGGTCGGCAAGACGTTCACAGCTGGTGAGTCAAACAGCTCTGCACCGAATCAAATTCTGACATGAGACGACAGAGAACATCGCTGACTTTACTCACCTCCACTGTACCAACTTACTTCGGGAGATTTGGGTCACGATCCTCATACAATTGAGCGACAGTTGGAACGGTCTTTGGTGCTAGCTACTAAGTGTCGTGCTGTTGTCCTCATTGATGAAGCGGACGTCGTCCTTTCCGAGCGTAAGGAGGGCGACCTAGAACGAAGTGAATCGGTTTCTAGTGCGATTCCTTTCAAGCACGAGGCGGACAGAGCCGACTTGTGACAGTATTCCTCGGACGCTCGAGTACTTCGAAGACATTCTCTTCCTTGCAACCAACAGAGTGGAGGTCATCGACAGTGCAGTGAGTCGCGCGCGCACTTCTCCAACACGTACCAAAACCTGGACTTCGAATCGAGGAAGTAGCTTTGGCGGACTTACATTCTAAAAGCTGCTCGCGGACGGGAGCCACGCTGGCTTGACAACGAGTTTCCGGACTTGGTCTCTGAGACGGCCATCAATGGCCGACAGATCAAGAACGCTGCTCGTGTGGCACACGCTTTGGCCATGAACAAGGAGTGAGAGGTCCTTGCGGAGGATATCCTGTCTACTCTCCGTACATTGACGTCCTTCGACGTGGACTTGCAGGAGCATGTCACGAGAGGAACCTCGGCCCATGAGGGTAATGGCGCGATTGCATCTGTCAAGCGACCAGTATCAGGTCGAGCTGTGATGCCGGCTGAGCGAGGCTCTGGTCGAGAACGAAGGAAGATCTGCTCAAAGAGCGTGGCCGTAAAGTGATAGCCTGCCTCGTGTGCCAGCGACTCGGAGCGGACGCTCATGAAGGTGAGCCTCGCTGCCTTAGCGCGTCTCAAGAACCAGCGAGAAGTGAAATAATGTACCTTGGCCTTCACCTTCGGGGTTTTGCATTCACTCTTGCCTACAACGCATGCACTTTGCGATAAAGCTTGAACACTGCACAACCTCGTCGTCTTGCATTCAATATCTCCCGCGACAGGCACTACTGCTGCCACTTCGAGTCGAAGGGTCGCACGACCAGAGAACACCGTCTCGCCATCACCTCTGGCATCTATGCCCCCTGGAAACCGCCTCGATATGTTCCGGCAACAACCTTCACATGGATGGCACCTACAGCCCAACTGTCGCCTCCTCCGACTTCCCGCCGAGCTCCGTAACAAGATCTACCACTTCACCCTCGTCAACGACAATCACGAAGACGTTCCCATTGCCCAGTCCGACAAGCTCCCTCACAGAATCGAGCTCCGAACCATGAGAATGACCGTCCTCTCCGCCACCTGCCGTCAAATCCAACACGAATCACTGTCCTACTTCTTCCGCTACGCCACCTTCACATACATCCTCAAGCTCGACGAGGCTTTACACATCGACTACCGCCTCCATCGCACCACCAAGCGCTGGCTAGAACACGCCTCCGCATCCCGCTACAAAATCCACGATATCGTCCTCGGCTTCGAAGCGCCTACGCAGACGAAGAGTACAGGGCGTTCGATCTTTCCTGAGCGCATCAACGCTTTGCACATCGTCGATACTCAGCGTGCCACCAGTCGGAAAATCACCGCATACAAGCTGACTTGGTTGGATGAGCTCTACGTGAAGCTTCGCAAAAGGCATCAGGTGAAGTCGTCACAAGCCTGGGAGTTTACGGTCGAAGCCGTTATTTCGCTGATGGAGCTTTGGGCGTGGATGCCGACCACTCGGATTGGATTGGCAACTGCTAGGTGGAAGATGCGTGGTGCGTGGGTGGCGAGGAAGATGGGTATGAAATGAGGTTATTTGGAGCTCAGAAGTCGTGCCCGGGTAGTCTCATCTATCGCGATCAACTCGTCTGCAGCCCCACTCCAGCCGCCTTTCTCCCTTCCACGAATTCCACAGGAGCAGTATAGGTCCGCTTGCCATACGCCACATAGAACGCCACCGAAATCAGGATGACTCCCACCCATACCAATGGCGCCCAATTCGCTGTCGACAGATGCACTGGCAAGGTCGTCGGAAAACAGCTGAATACGATAATGAATGCCGAGTAAAAGAATGCAAAAGCATTGATCGCCAATCCGAATCGTCCCAGACTCCATCGCGCTGGTGGAAGTGGCTCGCCCTTGAGTCGCTTGAGCAGCACGCAGCCAATACTGATCATGTAGGTCGAGAGAAGTCCGAGAAGTGATAGCGATACGATGATGTTGAAGGCCAGGGTCGATCCGAGATTGATCAAGCTGAGGAGCACCACAGCCACGGATGTCATGTAGACTGCGTTGAAGGGAATGTTCCACTTTGGATCCATTCGGCCAATAATTTTCGCGAAGGGCAGCCCTTTATCACGAGCAAAAGCAAACATTTCTCGTGCGCATGTTGCAAGGGCAGTGATGTTGCCCGCGTAGATGAGCAAGAAGAGAATAACGTTCAGGACGATCGAGAGTGCTGGCGAGCCGGTGTTGTTGAAAAGGAGTAAATATGGTATGTCGGTTTTGAGCTGCATCTCGTTAGTACTGTGATCGCCATATGATCGCTTCACATAACAATACGTACCACACCATCCAAGGGACCTATGCAAAACAGCATGACTATCAGCGACAGAATTCCAAGCGCCACGTTGCCGAGATAGGACCACCACATGCACTTTGGCACAATCAGTGATGCATCTTCGACCTCTTCGGAGATGTGGACGACTGAATCTGAGCCAAGGTTGCAGTACATCACGTAGACCTGCGAGATGAGAAATGCCGTGCCCGTGTTCGAGTAGCCGCTGTTGTTCTGAAAGTCTAGGAAGACATCGCTGGCGCTGTTCTTCGGACACAGTACCAACAGCGGAATCATGACGACCAGGAACCCAGCAAGATGCCCGACTAGGCAAGCAGTCTCAAGGGTCGGTAAGAACGAGGCTCCCCAGGTGTTGAAGAAGATCGTGATGATCGTGAATGCCACCATGATCAAGAAATATTGCCAATTGCTGAAGGCATATTCTACGCGGGTGACCTGTATCATAGCTTCGATTTGGGTTGTTACAACGAAAGTGCTGCTGGCGACTGAAGCAAGCCACCCTAGGGTCGACATCCAACCAGAGGCATACGAGAGGATCTTCTGGTATTTCGGAGGTCCGAACTCACTAACCCAATGGTACTGTCCGCCGGCAGTTGGTGCCATGGAGGCCATTTCTGCCAAGCTGGCCACTATAGTGGCATAGCAAGTCACTGTCGTGATGAAGCACCTGTATGAAGTCGTTCGGTCAATACAACCCATGTATGCCTTGCTTCGCTCAGACTTACCAGAACAAGCCCGCATATCCACCGTTCGAGAAGCCAACAGATAGCGACACCAGGACAAACTCCCACGATGCCATGTACACCGACACGAAGCCAAGAGCGCTCAAAAAGCTGAAGTTTCGTTTGAACTCCTGCTTCTTGCCCAACCGCAGCATATCTCTACGATCATGGGCAGTGTCGCCCCATGCGTCATCATCCGTGCTGTCGACATCGTCGTAGACTGGCAAACCATGGTCAACACCACGTTTCGAAGCCGAAGACTCCGACACCTCAGCAAAGCCCTTCAGTTCGATGTCTTTGCGGTACGGGTCAGCTGAGCGTCGGCGAAAGGACGCCTCTCCGCTCATCTTTCAAATTGGATGACGTGGGCGAGAAGGTCACTCACGATGTACAGGAAGAGGTTCATGCTGCCTTTGAGCTCTGAACCAGGTTACTAATCGGCGAAGACGGCTCTGCCGACCCACTCTCTGCCGGCTTTTGGATCGTTTTCTTGGGTGGGCGACTCAGCCGGGTCGAGGCACGCCACATGCGCGCACGCGAGAGGACGATCGCGGAGCTATGGGATGAGGATGGAGCGATGAAGCCGTCTCGTTTGTCCCCAACATCTCTCGTGCTGATTGGTTGCGTACATGAGGCAGCACCCACCGCACCCCTGTCTAGCGTGGCGTTGCGCGGACTTCGTCCTTCATGCAGCCGGACATACTTTCTGTCATTCACAACATTGACATCAACGACATGACAAAGATCGTTGCAAGTGGGAGTCAGCATGTTCGTTCAATCGTCTGCGATGGCATGGTGGCGACATCAGCAATACAGCCACGCGGCATAACCCCCACCTTCTCCCGTCCACCGTTCACCTGCCTACTTGACAATGATCACAACCTCCACCTGCTTCATAAACCCAGGCAGCTCCGAAAATATCACTGTTTCTCTCTTCTCAACACTGTCAACCATGCGCTTCAACTTCCTGTGCTTCTCCACAACATCGATCCCATAAACAGCAGCAGCGAGCTGAACCAAAGTTTGAAAGCAACCAGAACACAATCCACCATTGTAGGACTCTGTCCCACCAAGCAAGGCCCCCCCCCCTCCCCTTTATCAGCCACAGTCCCCAGCAAGAACAGCGCTTTATGCATCAGCTCCAATCCTTCCTTCGCAGCCACAATCTCCTGCTCCCAAACTGTGCATAACAGAAAGACCCATTCTGCAAATCAAGCACAAGCCAAATGATGGCTCCGTTTGCGATGTCCATACATTCGCGAGTGTGTGCTCTGGCTTCTGGTCCAGGTTAGGTGCCTCTCATGTCCAGACTTTTGGTGCTCCACGTGTCCTCAACGTATTCGACAATGGCATTGCTTTGAACGGTGTATTTTCCTGGCTTGCCCGTACTTGGACGGCAAATTTCCAGGATTAGAAGTGTACCGGGAGGTGTGCCTTCGACTGCTTCCGGCCCTGTTGGTTCTACGTTGACGGGGATTATATCGGAGTCATGGGCGATGCCTTTCTTCTGCAGGTAGATTGTGATGCGATGTGGATAGAAACCAAAAAGTAGCAACCAGAATCGGTAGCAGCGGGAGCGAGGAGGCCCAGAACACGACCATCTGTCGTGCTGTGCAGCAATTCATTAGAGTTCGTGATATCAATGCTTAGTCATGTTCGCGACCGTAACGTTTGGAGTCGCACGCCCCAACAGCTTCATAGCTTCTTACACCAGACTCGGCTGGGAGGTAGATCAGGCTGATTCCCAGTAAAGGCCGGCACAGGCTGACATGTCAGGTTACGAAAGTCGAAGCTGTGATTGAATATGCTTGAGACATTGCCGTTTGTTGATGAACCCTGTTCTTTTGACGTCACATCTGCATTGCAGCTTCCAGTCTTTCCATCCCTCGATCTGGACGTCTTGCAAAGGGATCTTCTTGCCTACCATCTGATGCGAGCCTAATCCTCGATTACTTACAGAATGTTGAAGAGAGTAAGTCGAATGCGGTCGACTCCGGGATACTGAACTGACGAATCCAGATTTCATTCAAGGTGGAGGGCGTTGTTCAGGGCGTAAATTTCCGGTAGATATTCCACCGATTCATCACAACCCATCGGACTTACACCGTTGCAGATCATGGACTGAGCAGAAGGCGACTGGCTTGAACGTTACAGGATGGGTCAAGAATGCAGATGATGGCACGGTATCATTGGCACCTTTGAATCGCCACTACTAGGATCTTGTTAGCTAATTTGACCCACCAGGTCGTCGGCGAAGCTCAAGGCGATCAAAGCTCCCTGGACAAGTTCGTCCAGCACCTGAACATGGGCCCACAGCCAGCCAAGGTGAAGAAGGTAGACCAGAAGGATATCGACACGAAAGACGGCGAGTCGAGTTTCGGCCAGTAAGTCTCTGCCTCCGAGCGATTCATTCAGCAGCGCACTGACTGTTGAAGAGGATAAGGAGCTGAGCAACAGGGAAGACATTGGCGAGGCTGTCAGCGCAGGATGACCAGCTTTGTGCAAGCTGTATGCGTCAATTTGAGGATGCTGTCCTGATTTCCATGGCAGGACAACCCTGTTAGGGTGAACGGCAACAGGAACAGCCGCAATAGAGCAGAGCCTGAAAATCTTCGTCGATGCATCATGAAGGATCGAATTCGTACGTTTTACTATGGGAGATGACTTGCATCGCCTCCGCACAAAGCGTTGTTTCCCGACTTGTTCTCGCGACGGAGCGTTTCGGGACTGTCACGTGCACCGGCAAGAAAGCCGTGAATCTTCACCTCTTCATTTGCGAAGCGACATTCGAGCTTCCGGGGAATTCTATCGCAGGCAAGCCGGTGATATGCACAGTAAGCCTTGCGAGTCGCCGGTAAAGCGTTGGAAGAGTGGCAGCAAAGAGTGCTGTCCAGTATCTGAAGATTATTACTAACATTCCCGACTCTCGGCATCCAGATTCAGCGTCCTGTTCCGAGATCGATCGTTCCGATTCGCTGGGTCGCGGCACACGCATGCTCCAAGATGCTGGATAGGGCTGATGCACTCGCTGTCTTTCACGTCCCTTCGCCTTACGACCTTCCCCGGACGAGACATTGCTGTGCAAATGCGGCATCCCCGCGGTGAGTAGGTGGCACGCGCTCTGTCTAGGAGCTTTGGAGGATCATTCGTAGCTGAGTGAGCATTTTTCTTTCACGTGTTCCTGGCTGTTTTCGTAATATATGCCGCTGGCCTCAGTTGCTCTGACCTGCAGTACCCTCTGCTCATATTCAAAACATTACACCACTACAAAAAATCACACGACAACACACCTGATCGATATCCATGAACTGGTTCAGGACAGTCGGTACAAGCACGATATTGACCAAGCAGTCCGCTGCTCAGGTCCTCGAGGCACTTAATGGCTCCTCCACGGTAGCATTCTCAAGGCCGGCCTTCCTTGGCCTGCAGCAGCAATGGACAACCCGCAGCTTCAGCGTATCAAAACCGACCCAGTGGAAAGACTTCTTCCCCAAGCTGGACGCACCCAGCATTCGCGAGACCAAGCCGGCATGGGAACACCCAATCTACACTGAGGAGCAGATGGAGCAGGTTCACGTAGCACACAGGGAAGCGAAGACCATGTCCGACAAGGTAGCCGTTGGCTTCGTGCGAACGCTACGGTGGGGATTGGACGTTGCCTCTGGGTACACCAACAACTCCGGCGGAATGACCGAGCGCAAATACATGATCAGAAACATCTTCCTCGAGTCTGTTGCTGGCGTACCCGGCATGGTTGCAGGCATGCTGAGGCATCTCCGGAGCATGCGAACGATGAAGCGAGACAACGGCTGGATGGAGAGCCTTCTTGAGGAGTCGTACAATGAGCGAATGCATCTGCTTACGTTCCTAAAGATGGCGGAACCAGGCTGGTTCATGCGGTTGCTGGTCCTAGTGAGTCGCAACTCAAGCTTTGAAACATTGTGGACGTGAGCTAACATACGCAACAGGGCGCTCAAGGCGTGTTTTTCAATGCCTTCTTCGTCTCCTACCTCGTCTCGCCAAAGACTTGCCATCGCTTCGTTGGCTATCTCGAGGAAGAGGCTGTATTGACATACACGCGCGAGATCGAAGATATCGACGCTGGCCGGCTTCCCATGTGGTCCAAGATGGAAGCTCCAGAGATTGCAGTCAAGTACTGGAACATGCCTGAAGGCCACCGCACGATGCGCAATTTACTGCTGTACATCCGAGCAGATGAGTCGAAGCACCGCGAGGTCAACCACACTCTTGGCAACCTCGACCAAGCGAACGATCCGAACCCATATGTCAGCACGTACAAGGATCCTAGCCAGCCACACCCAGGCAAGGGTCTCGAGCATCAACGACCTACCGGTTGGGAGCGCGAAGATGTTATCGGTATAGCTTGAATACAGAACTCAACAGGACGCAAGAGAGGGGCCTGATTCTGACGGCTTTGGGCAGGTTCGCTTTGATGCTTTGTTTCCTGCGATGTTCAAGCGTTTTCTCTTTTTTCGCGATTCTCTACTCTACAACGGCGCAATGGGCGCAATTTGACGTGTTCCCTAGTTCGTTGAGCACGGCGCAATCTTTGCGCAGCAGAAGTAATTCGGCTATAGTATGAGCAGCAAGGATTTGAAAGTCCGAACTACTTCACCTAATAGGCCAAGGAACCCGTCTATCTTCAACAGAATCGATAATGACAGGAAAGCAGATTCAACCGGTCGATGGAACATCCAGACACTAGCACAGCCCGGGTGCGCACCAAAGTCCAATGTCGTATTCGTATGGTGGACGCTTGCTGCCCAAGCTCTGTACTCGAAGCTCTATAACCTGGCAGTGATCGGCACCCGCAGGACACATTCGAAAGAAAAAGCACTTGGGGCACAAACTTCATATCAGGCGTACAAATCGGACTATCACAGCGTGGAGCCACACATCACAATAAGAAGGGTACTTGCTTCCTTGCAATGATACTCCTTAGTCCACGCTCAAAGATCTCCAAACATATACATCTAACCTCACTTTACAAGCATCCCCGAACTAAGTCTCTCCTTCTCCAACAACGACAACAACAACAACAACCACCACCACCCCTGAAACTAGCGACGCCAAAGGCCACACCACATGCACAATCGACGACGCCTTCATATTCTTCCGCACGCACCGCAACGAAAAGAACCCTCCAACACAACCCTGAGCCTCCACCGGGGCTCTCCAACGTACGACAGATCTCTACGTAATCAGTTTTCTTCATCCTGAGCTACACCGTAAACACCATCGACAAAGTCCTCAAGTACAGCCAAATGATGGCCGTGTTGCGAGACCTCAAGTTGACGTGGAACGATTACTCGAATGCGTGGAGTTCCTTGTCGATCGAGGTGTTTTCGGTGGCGCCTGTACCCGAATGGTGAGTACAGCAGGATGCAAAGGGATCTCGACTGCGTGCCACGCCCCTTTGCGGAATCTACGCAGGGCTTCTTGCCGGGGCGGGTGCTGTCGGGAAGTCTCAAGTCGACATTCTATCCGGCGTAGATGCTGCTTTGTAGTCAAATGGATTGGACATATTCTTGGTGGGGCTCATCTCTTTTGCATTACAGCATATAGAACGTGGAGCGGCGCTGGCAGGGTGGAGGATTGTGTTTCTGGTTTTGGGTCTGGTGACGCTTGTTTCGGGTGGGTCGATTGATTGGCTCATGCCTAGCACGCCGATGAAAGTGTGGTACTTGACGGATGAGGAGAAGGAGAAGGGAGAAGGATGTGGTGCTGGAGCATGTCAAGGGAAATTTGACTGGGATTGAGAATGTTCATTTCCATACGAAGCAGATTTTCGAAGGGCTTCTGGATCTTAAAGTCTGGGCGATGTGTGTGATTGTTGTTTTGTTGAGTGTGGAAGGTGATGGGTGTGGTTGCTGCGTATTCGGCAGCGCTGATTCGGAATTTTGAGTTCATAGCCAAAGAGGCTGCGCTGTTAAATATGCCTGGTGGATTTGTGAAAATTGTCGCGATACTGTTTTGCGGCGTTGGATCGCGATTCTATGGCCATCGATGGGCTTTTGCGACTGCAGCGACATTGACTGCAGGCCTAGGAGCTTGCCTTATGGCTTTTCTGCCGCACGGCAATTGAGCCGGGTTGTTGATCGGTATCTATGTGAGCAACTCCCCAGCCAACTTCATCTCCTGGTAGGGCTGACATATTTCAGATGGTAAATGCAGACGCTGGCGGGTTGCCAGTTGTTTCGCAGTGGGCCATGTGCAAATCGCTGGTCACACCAAACGAGCATTCGTCAGTGCAGCGATGAGTGCAGCCCTTGCAGTCGGATCGATTATCGGACCCCAGTTGTTCAGGGCTCAAGATGCGCCGCAGTATAAGCCTATCATGGTGGCTTTGGTGTGTCGTTTGGATGCGTCGGTCTTTGGCATAAGCTGCCTCGTGGGATATTTTGTCCTCGCGAGCAAGGCCCAGGAGGAGAAAGAGAGTGCTGAGCCTACTGAGTTGTCCGAAAGTAAAGCGTTCGCAGGGTTGACTGATAAGCAGAACTTGAGCTTCAGGTACCAGTATCGAGAGTAGGGCGATGGACGCGAGAACTTCTTCGTTATGAGTTGTGTACTAATGCAACCTTAAGTTCTCCTCATTCAGCGTCCCATATAACGTCTCGATCTCAGCACCAACTGCTTGTATATCCTGCGCCAGCTGACCCGTAACGAGGACATAGGCATACAACATTTCGTAATCCTGCTCTGTCGTGAGCTCACTACCATCGCCAGTCCTCCGAAACTCCGACATCTTGGCAAGGAGCTTGTCTCTTCTATCAGTGATGTCGGGCAGAGCGTCGCTCAGAGGATACTCCAACTTGATGCTGCTGGCAAGCACAGTGAAGAGATGACTGATGCGTGCCGAGAGCGCGAATCGTTCAGGCCGGGTGTACCTCAGAACTGCCGCTTCACCAGGTGTACATTGCGGATTCTTGGAGATGACCACGTTCATAGCGTGGAAAGCATCCATCATGCGGCTAGCACAATCCAACATGCGGCCCACAGGCCTGTCTGGGAATGGGCCTTGAAACTCAAACTCCTGTGATGCAGCTTTCCGAAGGCTCTTCAGACTGCCGAGGAAAGCTTGGAGGTCGGCCTCTTCTCGAATGTCCATGTATGCTGACGCTGGTTCGCCTAGCAGAAAGAGCGCTAGCGGATCTCGTTTCCAAATCAAACCCATGCGGAGCCACAGCAAGCTGAGTCCTTCCCGTAGCTTGTGTCGTGCTGATATTGGAGCGATCCAGCGGCATACAATGATACCCCAGATCGAACCGACGGCAACAGCAGTCACACGATGGAGGGCAATCTCCCAAATGGCAGGGTCGATGCCACCTTCATCGTCATCGTTGTCATCGTCGTGGATGGATAGACTGTAGGAGTAGAGTGCCGTCAAATTGTAGGATAGGAAGATGAAACGGCCCATAGGCCCGTTGTCTTTGGCAACGATGATGTAGAAGCCGACCAGTGACATCGCCCAGCCGAAGATTCCCAGTAGCCATGGATTGGCAATGCCGTGATGATTCGATACGAGCCAAGCTACGACAGCACAAAGGGCTCCAGCAATCGTGCCTATGATGCGGTTAAAGCCAGTGGTGTTAACGGCACCCACAGTCATGCTGCAAACGACCATGAAAGACACAAGACCCCACTCCATGCGCCAGTGCAAGAAGGTGGCTCTGGTGTCTGGCAGGAAAGCGGGTAGTGCAAAGAGTGCGGCTCCCAATCCGACCTTGATACCAAATTTGACATCATCCCGGCGCAGCCATCGAATACTTCGATAGAAGTTGGTGTACCATGGCTGTTTGCGAGCAGGATTTGTCAAATCACCAGCAAAGTTATCCGCTTTCCTGATGGGCGATGGTATTCCAGCATCGGGATCTTCACTGCTCTCAGGCAGTGTGTTCGCGCGTATGGTGGGCGACCTTTGTGGTTCGCGGCGTCTCCAGAATAGAAGCCAATTCCACGATGGCTTTTGAGTTTCCATTTCTGCTTTCAGGTCGTCCAAAACATCCAGATAGTGGAGTACATCCTCAGCAAAGTCTAGCAATGAGAAACTGAAGTGGCCACAGCAGGCGGTGACTTCTTCTATGTCAGCGAGGACTTCTTCAGGCCTGCGGTTGAACAACGTCTTGGACTTCACAGGCGATTGTGGCTTGTGTCGTGTCTCCATAGGGGTCCCAGGGGCAGATGCTGTTGGTGTCCTGGTCGAGAATGTGCTTTTGGTGCCGAGCTGCGCGTTCATGGCGGCATTAATAGCTCTGTTCTCATATAATGTGCCCAGTGCTTCCTTGCGATTCTCTCGATACAGGTCAACTGCCTGCCGTAGACTCTGGTGGAATTGATCGTTGACGGCAACCTTAAGCTCTCGTGCTGCCCAAGGATTGCGATTCCGCGCAGCTTCCTCGAAGGGCATCTCGTCTAGAATCTGTTTCACAGTGAAGACGAGCGACTTTGTAGGCGGACCGAGCTGGCTTATGAAAGCAATGAACATGTCGCCAGGACTCTTGGCTATATTGGCACTGACCAAGCTATCACGTGTCTGTGGCGTGGGGTGCTCGATGGCTGATTTCACTGATATTGGAGTCGCAGTACCGGTCTCGGTGGCGAAATCCATGCTATAGTTGCGAGAGAGGGATGCGGATGCGCTCTTTATGGACTTCTGTCCCGCTGTACCGTTCATGGGATCATTGCGCTCTTCTGGAGACTCTCTGATGACATCGAGATTACCGAAATCCTGCTGTGGCTCGTGTTCATGTGCTGCAGGTGTAGCCGGCGGTGATGCTATCCACTGTTGAGGCGCTGGTAAAGGGGAAGTACCACCTCCTGTGGGGATCTCCTGATTCAGAAAGGCGAATTGCGCCATTGCTGCACTGCGCAAACCACCAAGATCGGCGGCAAGCCAATGGAGGCTCTCGACGATTCTCGCTTCTGCAGCGTAGACCTTCTCTGCACCTAGAATGTAGTGTTCCTTCTTGGCTTCATTCAGACTCTTCTTCATGGCGTTCAAAGAAGCTTGATGTTCCTTGGCTAGGGTCTTGTAGTAGTCATCCGTGAGATCGCCCTCTCGTCCGTGCAGGAAGGCTCTGGTAATGCTGATGAGCATCTCTCCCAGGAGGTCCGTGTTCTTCTCCATCTCGACAGACAGCTTCTTCCTAGCCAGGGTTGGAAGAATGAGGAAGTTGACGGCAGCAGCTATGGCGATGCCCATGATTGTCATGCCCAGCTGTTGTGTCACTTTGTACACGCTGAAAGCTCCAGCTTGAACAGATCCTTCTCTGATCAAGACATTGATACTTGAGAGCGAAGCAAGAGATGCGCCCACGTTGACCAGCGGGTTTCCCAACTTCTGCTTCACGTACGCCATGAAGCCAAAGCCACCACCAATAAAGAAAACCAGAACTATTGCGTGACCAACAGCCATCAGGTCGTAGTGGGCGAAGAAGATGGAAAGTCCCATAGAACAGAGCGACAGGAAGGCGGCATACAGGAACGCCACAAACGCAATGATGGTCGCTTCGTGCATGCTCCCCAGAGTGCGTGCCGGATGGAAGTACACAACAGTGGTGGCGACTTGATGCTTGCTGTCCTGTCTGCTGCCAAACAGACCAGCGACGGTGTAGTTCAATGTGGCCATGCTCCCGAGCACATAGCCTATAGAACATTTGAAGATGCCTTGACCGGTGGGAGACAGTGCAAAGTCCCATGCTTGGACGACTCGTCTCCGTGATGCATCCCACATTCTGGTGGCAAATGGCTTGTCGCGATGATGCCAGCCGAAATGGCCATCTGCAAAGAGTGGCTCCTGTTCATCGTCGGACGCGCTTGCTCGTGTGGACCTCGCGGTAAGCCGTCGCGAAGCATCCCGAAGCGTGAATTGTCGTCTCGATCGCTCGCCAGTTCGCGGGACCACGAACGTCGCACGCCGGAGCTGCATCTCATCATCAGTGACGGGTTGGAATGTGTCTTTGTCGTCGTGTCAAATGCCGGCCAGGGTTGCTGGTCATGTCATGCCACGGTGCATACAACGCATGAACTTACTTGACGTCCGAAGCGGCTTGGGGTGTTGTTGGCGCCACCACCACCACCACCACCACCAGTTCCGCCGTTCATGGACGCGTTCGCCATCTCGTGTTCGCGCTCTTTTCATCAACTTTCATCCATGATTCGCTTCGTCTGGAGGGTGAGGAACAAGAGACACGTGCGACATGACTCCGCACGAGCTGCAGTCGTGGGCGGATGCACGTGTGTTTGTTCGAGATCAAGATCGAGATTGAGACGGAGAAGATGAAGGCAGAAGAACGTGTCGTGTGGCTGAGAAGTTGTGAACTGTGAAGATGCTCCTCGGCTGTTGGTGTTGTGGCTCACGTCAGCTTCACACCTCACACCTGACACCTCACACCTCACACCATCATCCGGCGTGAGGTCAACCATCAAGATGCCATCCAGAATCGCGGCAAGATAGACACGAGGGCACGAAAGAACCCCGGACAGTCTGCCACGGGAAGATTTCGACCCCAGCACATTTGATGGCCACCCACTGCAATTTGATGGAGTGAGCCTCGTTCGAACAAAGTCTTGAATGACCCAAGGCGCCGTCGAGCTGTCTGTTTGGATCTTCTTGGTTCATGCTCATTCCTTGGGCGTTGCGCATAGCGTCGCTTTTATCATGTATGGCTTCAAATCATTTCGCACGACTCGGCGAGTCGTTGTATCTTTTGGTCGTACTGGATTCGAGGTGTCCGCCATCAACAATACTCGCACAGATATCCCGGTCGGCAGCGACAAAGCAAGTCACCCCCACTGTCGAGCATCCGGACGTCGCCATCTCGGTCACGACGAGCGTCAGGCTTGTTGACTTCATCCTCCCTTCTCTCGGATCGCTTCTCCGCCGACGTCTCCAACACACCCTTGTCCTCCGCATCCGAGATGATGCCGCCCATCAAAGACGGTGACGGGCCATCATCTTCGCTCTCGCATCCACTCTCTGCAACGCCGTCGACAACGACCTTCTCGAGATCCCCCGGCCGCAACTCCCTCCTCAACGGACTTCCGCCACACACCTTCTCATGCGCAGACAAGCTCCTCACCTTCCGCCGCTTCCCCGGCTTCGTTAATTTCATCCGTTCAAGGTCCGCCATGTCCCGATGGTACTTTGCTTCCGCCTCAGCAACAGCTTTCTCCGTCGCGGCAGTCCGATGGTCGTAGTTGACAGTGCGGATGTACTCGAACGGTCCTCTCATCGTCGCGTACATCTGTTTTCTCGCACACCAGGGACATTGGCTGGACTGGGCAATGCTGATAGAGCTGGCTCGGCTGCTGCAGGAGGGCAAGTAGACGTCGTCATGTCGAAAGTGTCGAGAGTAGGTTCCGCGGCAAGCGCTGAGGGTGATGATCTTGGTGTGGAGGCAGGAGAAGCGGAGCTGTATGCATTTGCACATGGCGGCGGGAGATGTATGATTTTACGTTGTGGCGACGGTGAGCCTTGATGATGGTTATATGGGACCGGATGTCGACCACGCGACACTCAGTGTAACACCGAAGTCGAGCAGAGTTGTCGGTAAAAGTGCGCCCGCGAAATGTGCTGTGAAGCTCATTCACTGTCCTCAACTGCCTTGTGATGGAGGACTTTCCGAATGCGGACTCGTTTGCAGTAGCTGCCGAACGCCTTGACTACAGACTCTTCCCCGTTTCGACAGTATTCACTTCTCGTCAACCTCCCAGCCAGCATCCCACTCCCACTCCTCCGACAACGCCGCCAGATCTCTGCCCAACATGAGCACCTTCTTCGCCTCCTCCCACAGCATCCCATTCTGCTTCATCACATCAACCATGTCAAACATCTTTGCGACAGAATTCCACAATCCTTCATCAGCGCATGGATTGTATACTTCATTGAGCCTCGTGACTTCGCCGTGGTGATAAGCCTCCAACCACTTGAACGCATTCGCCCATTCAGGGCCAGCCTCGTAATCGTGCACTTCGGTCGAGATCTTGTAGCCTTTGCTTTGACGTGTGAGGGCTATCATGTTGGCCGGATCGACACCCCGACAGAGAACGTCGAAGGTATTTTCGAGGTAGTAGATTGAGGAAGCTTCGGCGCGGATTTGGGCGCAGGTCCTGAGGACGGATGGCTGGGCAATAGTACCTTGAGAGATCCAGACTGGAGTCTTGTGTTGTGGGTTCATTTTGGCAATGCGACCGCAGAGAACTAGCCTGTAGATCATGTTGCGTATCTTCCCAGGAAGTTGAAGGAGGCGGCATTGTTCCATGCTCTCGAGGGTGGCTATAGTGTACTCATTGTCGTGGAGGCGATGAAAAGACAGTCGTGGGCTTTTCCTTTGAGACGAGTTACTCGCTGTGCTACACTGTCCTCAAAAGCTGACCTATGATCGAATCATCCAGGTAGACAACAGCATCAAACTTTGCCCCGTCTGAATGCTCCTCATTGACAGATAACTCATCTGATATGTCACTTACCCGTCAACCTTGAACAGGTCCGTCCGAGTACATTCCCACTTCTTTGAGGATCACGCCGTTTATTCGTGTAGGAATATATCAAGTGCATCAGTAGAAACTCTAAGCAACGGGAGCAGAAGTCAGCTCGTGGTGATGTGCTTACCAAATGTTCTCAGCATGGCCAATACTTTTTCAATTCGACACAAGCTACAAAGTTGGACGTGAGATCCGGCCGTGCTTATACAACCTCACTTGCTTCCGCTGAGGAGAAGTGTGTGCCAATGTACAGCAGAAGACACTACTGTCATGTGCCCGACGGTCGTATAGACTGCTTCACCGCCCGCTCTAGATCTGGACTTGCGAAGCAGCTCACTAAAAGCAATCGCATGAGCTTTGCATCGTCGGTCATAGGCTTTAGTGACTGACTTTGGACCATTGGTCGGGTTCAGGTATCCGAAATATAGTAGGGTGCTGTATGACGGTGACCGAGATGCAGAGCCACAAAGGGGCCACCAAAGCCTTGTTCCGTAGCGTATCGATCGTGATTGCCATCCTCGAGTCGCATGTACAAATGTAGCCCATCGTGCCACGAATCCAGGCTAGCTGACAAAGCTTGTACCGGCGGATGCCACATGCTCTGCAATATCCCCTTAGACGAACTTGTAATTGATTTCATGAACAGGACCTAAGTTTCCTGACCAGGTGTATCATATTGGCCCACAGTGATCATTGCCTGTCCTCTGTATGCATTTGGCCATTCCATCTCTGGTGACATTGCCGGAAAATGTACTCATCGATCGGCAGTGGCACATCATCTCCCTGCTCATCGACTTGGCGAGACACACCGACGCCTGCTGAGCACTAGTTTCCTGCCGTGACCAATGTGAGTCAGACTCTGCATCGAGTCTCGCGGACGACTGTGCTCTCTTGTGCGTATTTTTGATCGAGACCCAAGATCTGTGCCAGAGGAGTAATGCCAAGTCAAAGTGTTTCTAGACTCGGCTCAAGGTCCGCTACACATAGATTGGCCATCAATATGCACGCTTGAATATTCTCGAGACTGCAGTGCTTACTTAGCCCAATAAGTGAGCTCCCGCGTGAGTTCCCGAAAGGTGGACTCAGCTGACAGACGTGGACCAAATGCACATAGGCTCAGGAGTAGTGGTAGCGGAATGCCTCATTGCGAGGAGTGTCATGCGAGACTGCCTCGAAAGAACATGGCGCGCCTCGCTTGAATCAGTGATCACACTTCGTGCAATCGCTGGGCGCGATGCATCTCTATTTGTTGACTTTACATTGGAGTCAAGCCGTAGCATTCCTCATGTTACATCTTGCGGTGATGGCGGGAGCAGCGCGGACGAAAGGACTTTGTTGTGTAATGGAGGGGACTGTTTGTCGAGAACCATTTGTGCGGAGTAGTATTATAACTTTCGCCAAAGTCCGCTTCTCATGACACACATGCACTTGCCAACCACTTCTGAGTACACAAGACGGATGCCATGGACGATACGCCAAAGTCGTGATGATGAGTCGACGAAATATGATGAAGATGGGAAGCAGGCCGGACTCACTTCACTTCCGAGCAGGCGCTAGCTCCTAATTGGGTTAGCGCTTATGGAAACTTGGTTACACGTGAAAGCTCAGGATGCGTTCGCGGTGCCTATGTAGACATAGGTACCACGGCACGACAAAGAAGCCGAGATTAAAGAGTAGACGCAGACTATACGTGAAGTACAAAACAAAGCTTCTCAGGCAAATTCCATGGCGCGAAGACTGAAATTTGCTTTGACCGCCCAAAAGACAAAAAAAAAGATTGCAACGAGCTGGACGCACGGCGACTGTAACATTGTTAATCTTCGGCTCACTTGAATATGACGGGACGTCTGTACTTACATCGAACGCCGGACCACCTCTAGCTTAGCCATTCTACGTGGTAGAAGAATGCTAAAGAGGTATTATACCACTAAACCATGCGCCCATGGCTGGGGAAATATCGCATCGTAATATATAATGATAGCAAACAGCGCAAACTTGGGGTTCCAATATAGCCGACTAATGCCGTGGAATGTGCTCAATCCACAGGTTCGGAACCTTCTCTTTCTCATCCGACGAAGGACAAAACAATTGACCACATCTTCTTATTGGAGACGAACAGATTGTGAAAATTGCTTCTGCTTCAATCCTTACAGCGTCAGAGCTGACTTGGTATGCACAAACACCTTGGCGAGTTCGGGTTCGGACAGACATCATCAGAACCTGAAATCCCGTACGCCGCTGGAGTACTCTGTTCTCCAGCATTTGCCGGTACCCCATCGTCCGTCTCAGCATGACTGTTCGCCTAACAAACTGCCGTTAAACAGTCGCAAAGAGTTTGGTATGATCGGAAGACATACTCTCGAACTTTGGAGCCACCCGGCATTATATGATGGAAAACTCCGTCGGGATATACTTTTCCGCCACTGCTCGGATCTTAGCAAGACTATTCAGCCTATATTCTTCGAGAGGATTCTGGTCTTTGCTCGCATAATTGAGATAAATCCAAGGATTGTCTGCTCCTATGCTTGCGGCATAAGACATTATCTCGTTCCGAAGGGACACGGCCGGCGACTCAAGCAGCTCGTCTTGCTCGATCTCGTTCCTGCCATTTGAGGTACGGCTCATACATGATGAGGTTGTCCTTGAGCTGCTCCAGGCCGAGCACATTGCCGCCACACTCTTTGCTGTGCTTGGCCAAGATTGTGGGGGTTGGCTGGTAGATAAGGTAGAAAGATCAGTCTCCAGTGGCTTCTGCAATGAGCTGCTTGTTGCCGGCTTGGATGATCTCGTTCGCCTTGGTCAGGGCTCGCAGGTCATTCTCGGAATTGAAGGCATTGAATGACACTCGCGAGTCACCCGGGACCGCGAACTTCCCAGCTGATGGACTCATGTTCCGAAGGCCGGTGCTGTCCGACAGATTCCATAGAATGGCCAGGAACTTTCCGAAGAACTGTTGAATTAAAGCTTTTGCGACCACTTTAGTGTACCCATGAGCATTCATGAAGCCGGATATCTTATCTTTGGAGAAGATAGTGCCAGTTACAATCGTAGAAGCATAAGGATCATCCTCGACCTTGTCCGCGAACTCATGGATGGCTTCCAGTTGCTGCGCCGCGGTCGATCCAAGATATGTCACAATACCACCGAAGATGTCGTCGCCTTTGAAAGTGTTCACCCCATCCCGAGTCACGATGCCAAAATTGATGATGCCACCTTTCATAGCTTGATAGAGGTCAGTTCGCTCCTCTCGACTCGCCGTCACAATGCTTCTATCTGCAAGCACAAGCTCAAACCTCCAGGACATTGTCGCAAACCCAGCCTCTCCTAGCTGCGCAGTAGCTTTCTCCTCCACTGATCACGAAGCCGCCAACGCCGATGGTCGAAGACCGAGCTCCAGCCATAGCGATCGAAATTCGTCCAGCAGCTCGTAGATGTCTCTCCATCTAGCAACGGCACAGACCGGTACCGACTTATTGCCCTCGTAGTAATCAACATCAACAATTTTGCCCATATCAATTATGACCGCATCCTCAATACCAGCGGCACCAGCATAGTGTGTATGATCACCACCACGAACGCCGAAACAGCATGGCTCGCTCTTGTTGGCTTTTACTAGCGCCTTGACCGCGAACAAGACCTCTGTTGTATCTTTGGGCTGGAAGAAGCGCTGTGGTTTTAGTCGAGCTGTTTTGGAAAAATACTTCTGCTCTTGCTCGTCGTAAGCTGCAGTATCTGGGAAGATGATTCTCTGGAAGCCGTGATCTTAGTCTCGAGGCTGGTCGGCTCTGTCACCTGTGTGGTTCCGTCCCGGCGACTGCCTGAACGAGCTGCATATGAGGTTTACCAACAGCTCATGAAATGGATCATGCATCCTGGGCCTCGCTGGGTGAAGGCTTGGGCACAATGAGCTGCCAATGGGAGTCGGATACATGGCTGACTCCGCTTAGATGCTGTCCGTGGTCGTACAAATATTCGTAGTCCACTCGATGGCGAATGAACTCATCGGCAACCATGAAACCTATCGCTCGCCCACTTCGTGCACTTGGCTCGAATAACAACCATAGCCAGCGTACTGTATTTGGTCTTGATGTCCCACTGCAAAATCTCCATATTGTTGTTCTATTTGGAGCTGGCGCGTGAGAAATGATTCACGTTTGCGAAGCACGCCACGATGAGCCTGGTCATCTCCATCAGCAAAACCCTGGACGCTGGATTTGATAGTTGCTTGCACGCCGTTAGAAGGCGGCCGGGGTGCCACGATCACCGAAGGGCACTGTCCTATTCAAGAGAAGATTCACCTGGCCGTTGGATCAGGGACCATGGCAACCAGCCTGGTGCGACTGAGCTTAATGCCATCTTTAATCATATAATGCCACTTCTGATAGCAGCTTGCAACGCCAGTCACATGGATCTGTATCGAGGGCGACTTGGTGGTGATCTGTAAATGCTTGCCAACACTCCTACTTTTCCTTCGAAAAGTTGCTCCAAGACATATCGGACACACACACACCGGGAGCAATAGCAGTGGGCATGAGCCCGAGAATAGGTCATCTGAGCTGAAAAGTCTGGAAAGGTCCAAACTAAGCATGCGAAGTCATGGGCGTAAGAGCCAGTATGACTTGGACGATGGGAATGTGGGCAGAGACGATGGATCGCAGCTATGCATAGTGAACGCCAGCTGCAAGCGCGGTGCCACTATCGACACAAGCGACATGGAGGCTGATGAGCATGTCGAAGAGCCACAGCCAGTGGTATCGCGACGCCGATCCTTTGTGAGCTCCGGGTGGGCCGTGCGGTTGGTGTTGTTCGAGATTGCCGCTGGTCGCGGTTGTTGGAGGCTTATCGCAAAGAACCACCGGCGCCATGTAGGATCGCAAGGTGAATGAGCTGCCTATTCAGAGGAAGATCAGCGTGGCTGGCTGAGGTGGTCGCGATGCATACATCTGAGATAGACCTCCGAGATGATTTGCTTGTTCCCGTGAGGCCGCAGAGAGCTGAGATGAATGCTGAAGCGACAACTACCAGCCATCTCTCTACTTCGTACTGCGCCAATCATTTGAGTACAGTCGGATTGGGTTTGGCAGACGGACCAATCTTGTGGCCTCAGTACTACCTTCCAGTTGTAGACGAGGCGATGTGGAACTTTGTGTACCATGTGGAAGTGGCGTAGCACCCGTATCGCACTGAGACCGCGCGTCCAATCATGGGTTGTGTCTGGCTGATCCAACGGGTGTCAGGCTTAGGCTGTATGCAGGGTTGCGGGGGCGCCGCACATTGCTGTGAGTGTGTAGGTGGTAGCTCCATGTCGCCATGAGACTGGTTGCTCTTATAGGCATGCCGTGCCGACCGATTTTGCCGTTTAGCAAGCTGGTTGCGTTCTTGGTCGGGCCTTCCGAGGTCGTGCAAGGCAAAGGAGGCTTTTGATTGGCGGACTCGGGCGATGGTGCCGCTTGCCATGCTGCATTGACACGCGCTAGAAGCACGCTAGACGTCGCTGTGACCTGGTTTTGTGGACTGTTCCGCGTGAGGTTGCGATAAGGATCGTAATAAGGCGTTGTTCCAAGCATTCTCCATTTTCTTGTTGGTAGAGGTAGAGCAGGGTGAGAAGCATGAAGAGGATGAGGAACCGCTTGGCAGAGAGATCCCTTGACTTCCCGCTGCCGTGGCTCCACCTGTTTCCCCGCGGTCACCGACTCAGGAAAGGCTGGCTTCGGTGCGAAAAAGTCTCGAACTCCATATCGGAGCACCGCGAATCAGGAAACATGCAGTGGTGATCGCGTGACGAGCTACAGTATATAGTCGCCACGCTGGTAGCTGCCCCTCGCGATGGAGGTCATTCGCAATCTTCTCGCCTCGGGTCAAGGCTCATCAGCACCTGATCGCGGACAGTACGAACTTGTCGACAACATGGCCGAGCGAGAGGGCGTTCTGGCGCAGTTCCATGCGACAGAGGTCGAGCCGCGGGTTTCCATCGCTGGCAACAATGTGCACGACATGGCCGGCGGAGAGGAAGAAGCTCGGGACACCATGATTAAGAGCGAGGCTGCCTACGATGCCGCCAGTCTGAGCTCATCAAACGCCAGCGAGCCTACCGAAGAGGAGAAGAAGACTCTCCGCAAGGTCGCCGACAGCCTGCCTTGGTCGACTTTTCTCGTTGCCATCGTTGA
This sequence comes from Dothistroma pini CBS 116487, assembly GCA_002116355.1. Lineage (NCBI taxonomy): Eukaryota > Fungi > Ascomycota > Dothideomycetes > Mycosphaerellales > Mycosphaerellaceae > Dothistroma > Dothistroma pini. The sequence continues at coordinate 61,881 of KZ108418.1, forward strand.
ACTTTGTGAGAGATTTACATACTACGGTCTCTCAGGTCCCTTCCAAAATTACATTAGCAACAGCTACCACGACCCCAATGGACTGCCTGGCGCAATCGGCTTGGACCAGAGCGGAGCGACAGGTTTGACCAATTTCTTCCAATTCTGGTACGTGATTGAACGGTTCACCGGTCGACTGGGACAGTCACGTGATAATAGCGTTCAGCAACCGCTGCTGAGACATTGACGCTCGCTTCGCGAACATAGCTAACAGCGTTCTCTTCGCAGGTGCTATGTCACTCCTGTAGCCGGTGCTATCGTCGCGGATCAATACCTCGGAAAATACTGGACCATCTTCTGGTCTGCCATCATCTACATCCTTGGAATTTTGATTCTTTTCCTTACCTCGCTGCCGGTGGCAATCGAGAATGGCGCAGCGCTGGGAGGCCTTGTCACGGCCATGGTGGTCATCGGCATTGGCACAGGTGGCATCAAATCGAATGTTTCCCCAATGATCGCCGAGCAATATCGATCGACCAAGCCGTTCATCCGAGTGCTGAAGTCTGGAGAGCGGGTCATCGTGGATCCCGCAGTCACCATACAGAGAATTTACATGGTATTCTATCTCTGTAAGTGAACCTGAAGCATGTCGCGATCTCGGTTACACGAGCTGTGCTAATACGTGGCTGCGCTAGGCATTAACGTTGGCTCGCTGTCCTCCATCGCTACCACCGAAATGGAGCTGCATACAGGCTTCTGGACCGCTTACCTGCTCTGTCTATGCATGTTCTTCGTCGGCCTGGCTGTACTTATTGCGGGGAAGAAGAACTATGTTATGCGCCCACCAAAGGGTTCCGTCATCCCCAACGCACTGAAGGTTTGCTGGATTGGTTTGACCAAGAAGAGCCTCGATGCCGCCAAGCCAGAGTATCTCGAGGAGTCCACTGGCCGACAAGGAGGAAATGTCCCGTGGGATGGCTTGTTCGTCGAGGAAGTGCGACGTGCTCTCGTTGCGTGCAAGGTCTTCTTGTTCTACCCTATCTACTGGGTCGTCTACGGTCAGATGATCAACAACTTCATCTCTCAGGCTGGCCAAATGCAACTCCACGGCATTCCGAACGACATTATGCAGAACATCGATCCGATCACGATCATCATCTTTATCCCGATTTGCGATCGTCTATTCTACCCCTTCCTCCGCAAGATTGGGATTTCCTTCAAGCCAATCACAAGAATCACTTGGGGATTTTTCCTCGGTGCAGCTTCAATGGCCTACGCTGCGGGCGTGCAGAAATTGATATACGAGTCGGGTCCTTGTTATGAGGCACCTGGTGCCTGTCCTGCTGCGAAGCAGCCAGACGGCACATATGCACCCAACAATGTGCATGTCGCCGTTCAGACCCCCGCTTACCTGCTCATCGGCTTGTCTGAGATCTTCGCAAGCATTACGGGATTGGAGTATGCTTTCACCAAAGCGCCACCAAGCATGAAGTCATTCATTATGAGCATGTTCCTGCTCACCAATGCCTTTGGCGCAGCTCTTGGAGCTGCGTTGTCGCCGACTGCAGTGGACCCGAAGCTGCTGTGGATGTACACTGGACTTGCAGCCTCGTGTTTCGTGGCCGGTTGCCTGTTCTGGGTGATTTACAGGAAGTTGAATTACACCGAGGAATCGATGAACGAGCTTGAGCAGTATGGCGAGAAGGCAGTCCCCGTCAACGAGGCCCGAAGCGCGGCAGTAGGAGAACTCGATCATGTTTGAGCGGAGAGTCACTGTATTCACTGTACTGAATCGATAGCAAGATCAAGCAGAATTTCGAACATAACCGCACTACTACGGCAATTGCTAGAGAAGCGAAAGCATCGTAACGCGCTCTGCTTGAGATAAAATGATATTTGTGAGAGCATCCTGAACGCATCGCAAAGCTTGATATTGCTAGCTTATTTAGAGGGCGCGACAGCAATTTCTTCTATCCACAGCCCTTTGAGGGAACCCCTCACATCGTCAGCTTGGCTATAGCTGAACAATGCCAGCGCGAAGGCGACATTCCTACGCCTCCTTGGTGAACTTCCCAATCAACGTCAGCACCTCAACCACCAACGTGGCCTCACAACACACCGAAGACAAAAGACGACCTACACCTTTCCAGAACCCATCTTCCTCGAAAATATCATCACCCGCCCCAGTGGCCACCTCCTCCTCACCACATGCCGCGAAGGCTCAGTCTACAATCTCGACCCCAACGCCGTCTCGCCAGAACCACCACTAGTCATCAAGCTCCCAGACGTCAGGAGCGCTTTAACTGACATAGTCCAAATCTCGAACGACATCTTCACCATAGCAGGCGGAGTCAAAGAGGGATCCATGAAATTCGAAACCATCTTCTACACCGACCAGGGAGAAGGCCAACCGTTCTTGCTACTCCACGGCTAGGCGTGCGACTCACACGACCGGAGCTTTCAGATTCCGGCGCTGTCAGCGACTGGCCTCCGAGTGATTGCGATGCATCATAGAGGACATGGCAGGTCAAATGCTTTGAAGAGTAAATCATACACCTGGGACGCATTAGCGGAGGATGCCGTTGCACTCGTGAGACATCTCCAGGTCGGGCCCGTCATCCTCACAGGACACTCGATGAGCATTTGCATAGCGTCAACGGTTGCAGCGGAGCATGGTGATCTGGTCAAGGGGGTTCACCCGATTGACGGCCTTGGAGAGCGTCTGCTGGGCAATTTCATGCTGTCGAAGGAATGACTGGTCATGAATGTTGCTTTCTCATGTCCTGGGTGTCTGCGTTCGAGGTGAAGAGTGAACAGGCTCGGTTACGATTACCTCTCGATGAGTCGGCGCGTCTGTACAAGGGCCGCAGGGTGGCATGATCCGCCAAGACCAGAAACCATGTCGCAGAGCATCCATCTTTCTCCTCTCCATCCCACCTCCATCGACTTTTACGTCGACACGTGATCTGCCGTCTTTCTGCTGACTTCGCACACCAACATGCAGCAGCTGTGCGCGAAGGAAGAGGCACAGCGCATTCTATTTCAGGTGGCCGAGGTCCGCTCTTTCGTGCATCGTGCATCGTGCATCGTGCATCATCCATGCATCTCAGTGCGGGTGACATGTTACACGTATGCGATCACTCCAGGTCGTCGCTGGCAAGAACACCGACGATCTAGTCGCGACTAATGAACACGGAGTGATGTTGTGTGAGGCTTCCGAGCAAATGGCCTTCTTGCACAGTTCGTGAACCCTCAGAATTGGCGAGAACTCAATTCAACATCAACTCCGCCATGGCGCTCTCTAGCGCAGAAGCCACCTGCACGAATGTGGCATCCTGTGCTCCTACCACTTTGGATGTTTGTTACCTTGTCTCCTGCGTTCTCGGTAGTCACAGGTCTGTAGACACTGCTGTTACTGGCCAAAATCACAGCAGGAGAGACAAGTCAACAGTATACATGGCTATCTCCTTGGCCCAGCATCAGTTTCCACACAGCTAGATCAGCACGCCTAGCTCGGACGCAAGGCACCATGACGCGCATCTGGGTCGCGTGCGCCCTGGCTCTTAGCACCCAAACAGCATACTCACAAACAACCAGCGCCTGCTCAGTTTCAGTACCCGCCATCGAAGCAACACCAATTGCAAGCATTATCGGACAGACGGGAATTGTCCCAGAGAATCTGGTTGATGCTGCTGCTGCGGTCTTGGTTGGGATTGCAAACACAAACCAACGAGAGATCGCTGGTGCCCTTAACAAGACTGGCATCGATCCTCGAAAGCGTTGTGACCCGTCGGAGTTCTACGACTATGGCCATTCACCTGCGGTTTACCCATCGCCAGAAGGAAGCGGTGATGGCGCATGGGCGAATGCGTACGCTCAAGCCAAAGCGCTTGTTGCGCAGATGACCAGTGAGGAGAAGAATGCTATAGTCTCACCGGCAAACGACACTCAAGGCTGCTCTGGGTTCACTGGCAATGTCTCGCGGCTGAAGTTTCCTGGTATCTGCCTCAATGATGCGTCAAGCGGTCCTCGTCTGAGTGATAATGCACAGGTCAATGGATATCCTGCTGGTCTATCCGTCGGAGCTAGCTGGGACAAAGGACTGGCGTGGTGGCGAGCGAAATACATCGGCGAGGAGTTCAAGGCGAAAGGGATCAATGTTGCTCTAGGACCTGTTGTGGGCCCGCTAGGACGAGTTGCTACAGGTGGAAGAAACTGGGAGGGTTTCTCCAACGATCCATATCTCGCAGGCTCTTTGGTCGAGCCGACTGTGCAAGGTCTCCAGCAGTCCGTGGTATCCTGCGTCAAGCACTTCATCACGTACGAGCAAGAGACGAACCGCAACCCGTTCTTGCAAGGACTTCTCCAGCCTATCGGCATCAACCTGAACAACTCTGTGTCATCGAACTTGGATGACCGCACGATGCACGAGCTTTATCTGTGGCCATTCTACGACGCCGTCAAAGCTGGTGCTGGTTCGGTGATGTGTTCGTACAATCGCGTCAACAACAGCTACGGATGCCAGAACAGTGCAACTCTCAACGGCTTGCTAAAGACCGAGCTCGGATTCAATGGATTCGTAGTCTCAGACTGGTACGCCCAACACACTGGCATTGCGAGCGCGGACGCAGGTATGGACATGGTCATGCCATCCGGTCTGTATTGGGGCAACGATCAGCTTGCTACTGCAGTCAGCAACGGATCTCTGAATGCAACTCGTCTGGACGATATGGCTACTCGTGTTCTGGCTTCTTGGTATCGCTACGCACCATTCACTAGTCCCGGTGTCAAAGCCAACAACGCCACGGATGCTCGTGTAGCTGCGGCGGAGCAGATACTCCTTCAATCTGCTGTGGAGGGACATGTCTTGGTCAAGAATGAAAGGGGTGCGCTCCCACTGAAAAAGCCTGCTGCTTTGTCGCTCTTCGGATGGGATTCTATCAGTGGAGATAATACGTCGGCATCACAGCCAGATCTCTACCCAGTCTCGCTAGCCAATACACAAAAGTACATCATCGGCGATGACTTCGGAAGCTTGCAGTATCTTGAGTTCGGCGCTTCAGTCGTGCCAGCCGGAAGCTCAATCCCTGAGATAGCGTTCAATGGGACGATTATCAGCGGTGGTGGATCTGGTGGTATCACTCCTGCGTCGATGGTCTCACCTAACGATGCGATTAAGCGGGAGACAGAGATTGACGGAACGATACTGTACACCGATTTCGTCTCTCAGAATCCTATGGTACAGCCAAGCGACGCATGCTTGGTCCTGATCAACGCACAATCTTCCGAGGCAGCCGATCGCAGCACGCTAGCCGATAAGTACTCCGACAAATTGGTCGCGAATGTCGCATCGAAGTGCAGCAACACCATCGTCGTGATCCACAACGCTGGCGTCCGTCTGGTCGACCGCTGGATCGAGCATCCGAATGTCACAGCCGCCATCTACGCCCATCTCCCTGGCCAAGCTTCCGGCGACGCCCTCGTCGAGATCCTCTACGGCCGCCAGTCTCCCTCCGGCCGTCTGCCGTACACTGTAGCCAAGCAAGAATCCGACTACGGTCCGCTCCTAAACGCGACCCTGCCCGATGCTCAGAATCCTCAATACTCGCAATCGAACTTCACAGAGGGCGTTCACATCGACTACCGATACTTCATCAAGCAAAACATCATTCCGCGCTTCGCCTTTGGCTACGGCTTGACATACACCACGTTCGCATACTCAAACCTCAGCATTACCCTCCACGATCACGTCAACGCGTCCCTCACACCTCCAGACGCCGGGACGAAAGCACCCGAGGGCGGTCTTGCGAGTCTATACGACTACATCGCCACCGCAAACGTGACAGTCGAGAATACAGGGAGTGTAGCGGCGGCGGAGGTGGCGCAGCTGTATCTTGCCATTCCGAACAGTGGAGTGCAGAAGGCGTTAAGAGGGTTTGAGAAGCATTGGATCCAGCCCGGTGCGTCTGCGAGCTACAATTTTCCGCTCAGGAGGAGGGACTTGAGTATGTGGGATTCGCAGAAGCAGCAGTGGATGTTGCAGGAGAGGGAGTATGAGTTATTCGTGGGAAAGAGTGTATTGGATATTTGTCTGACAGGAAAGTTCAAGGTGTAACTATCGGCAGAGTATCATAGGATAGACGTGAAGACCTGCACTATACAGAACTCTATCAAAAGCTCTCTGGCCTGAGATCTTAAACTAAGCCCAAAGCGCCTGAATCTGAGCCTGAACCATCTGAGACAAATGTGAGCTTGAGGTCACTGCCGGCTCACGAAACGCGATGCTTGAAACAGAGTTGTGAACCTCATCCTTCACCAACATAATGCGTCGCCAGGCGTTGGAACACGTCTGCTTGTCGTGTAGACATGCGAGACAAGCACAGAACATCCTCGGCCGCACGAGTCGGCGATCAGTGCAGATCAGCGCAACTCCTTCGTCGAATGAACCATTGCAGAGCTTAGAACCGGCGGCTACTGCGAGTTCGAGTCCTTCGGCTGGTATGGGAAATGATATGATACGAAGAAAGATAATGAAGATTAACGCTCGGGTGTAGATGCGCGCTTCGAAGTCGTCGGGAACCCATTCTCCCTCCTCTCAGCGTCGATATCGCCTTCGCAGAAGCTGTACACGAGGAAGGGGACGTTGGTGGGGTTCAATGGCAAAGCGGAGAATGTACGGCGATCAAGAGAAGTCATATGAGCTGGAGTAAAATGCTGACAAGGACAGACGGTCTCGTCACTCTCCCTCCTCGAGCCATTCCGAAGAGCAGCATTGGGCATACCATTCCTATACCAGCGCATAACCTCCACCACTCCCTACACAGCCCTAATCGCGACCAAATCGCCCATCACGTCCCTCGTCGTCGTACACCTCGATGGAAGGCTAGACTGGATGATCGCGAGACGGAATGCTCTGCTAGCATGGACGGGCCATACCCTGAGCTTGAAGCCAAGGTGGAACTTGAAGATGGTATGCTCAACCAATGTTAGTAGTGGGCACGTATACTGACTTGCAAAGAGCGTGGCCCACTGGGGTAGCACAACAGTCACCGGCCGTGGTCTGCTTGCACTCGCCGGCAAAGGCCTGATACATCAAATCAGTCTGAAGACTGGTGAGGAGTATGTCGTGTCGCCGCGCAATGTGATTGCATACAGCATGATGCAGCACGCGCCGCAGCCTTATAGGTTCAAGTCGAACAATCTGCGATTACAGATTCCGAACCCGTTCACGTGGCTGCCGGATACCAGGTTCTGGAGGACGATTCGGGATAGTACGTTGTATAAGCTGCTGAGGGACGCGTCGTTTACGATCAGGACGTGGGCGAGGAGGACGATTTGGGGTGATAGGGTACGTTCATCCGTGATTGAGGGTGTGACACGTGCTGACTATTGGTAGCTCTTCCTTCACTTCAAGGGACCAGCCACGATTCTTGTGCAGTCACGAGCTACAAGATTGAGCGAGAGTTTCACGAACCAGGACATAAATGAAGTTGCCGATGCGCCGGCAGGAGCGGTACCGGCAGCGCTGCACGCGAAGTCTGCAGCAGAGGCTGGTGCTGCTGTCACGACTCCAACGCGCGTCGAGCAGCCGACTACCATGAGCTATGCTGCGGTCAGCAACACTGGTAGTGTCAAATTCGACAAGCCGTGAGCTTGTCATTGATCCTACACGACTCTGCCCTATTGCTGGGAAGCGAAGGACTCTGGTCTTGCATTCGGCATAGGCATATTCCTCTGCTAGAACCCTCGATCGCACTATTGAGCAACCTATACCTGGACGATAGATACCTCGGCTTACTCGACTCTGACGACGCTAAGCTGCGGACAGAACGCCCCCATAGACTGTACAGAATCGCCCATCTGGCGTGTTGATCATGGTCCCTGGAGCTTCATTGGTTCGAGATCATCAATAATCTTTACTCTGCTTACTCTCGGATCACTGTACCATGACCACATTGGCTGAATATCACGACTGAATTCCTGCTAATGCTTGAGTCCAGTGCATTCTCCCTTCAGAGGTCTTCCAGCTTGCTGCTGCACTCCGGCGACTTCATGGATGGCAGCCAAGCGAGCTTTTTGTCAGCAGCCTTCTCGACTTGCGTCGTGCCACGCAAAATGCCAGCAACCACAGGCAAAGGACATAAAGTCCCGTCGCGAGCACGTTATGTCAAAGACCATCAGAGTCTCGTCCCTCAATGCAACCGCAATCATGGTCGCCATATGCCACCTCACCCTGCTCGCCTGCACGACCACTGCCCTGGTCCTGCCTCGCAATGCATCCAAGATCGAAGCAGATCTCAGAACTTTGAACTCAGACTACATTGCACTCAAACAAGCTGACCGAGCATATGTGAAAGGCGGCAGTGCCACCGATATTCAGACTGCAGTTGACAAGGTCGTTGCCGACACCCGACAGGCCACTGCGGACGCAAAGGTTTCCAGCACTTTATCACCGGCTGATAGTCAGACCATCAATGACGATTTCGGTGGTACGCTTGAGCCGTGTCGTGTGGAGCGCAGTGGATGCTGTTGTGTCTGGCAGGTGAATTGAAGCAGCTGAAGGCAGGCACGGATGCGTTGGGCAATGCTCTTGTTGCTATCACGCCGACCAAGACTGGTTTCAAACTTGAATGCCGTCTTCAAGTTCGAGAAGGATGACGGTGATTATGATGAGGGCATTGCAGCTTTCTCGTGAGACTATTGAGGAGATGCACCTATCGAACCTTGAATGAATTCGCCACCAAATATTGATCCCTGCTCCGCCCTGTTTCGACGCCACGCCCTGCTTGCACAACCTCACACTGTGTTTTCGCGCCGCAGCTCACCTTGACCAACATTTCCTCTTCCTCATTCTCCTCGTCATTTCATAGTTACGTCCGTCATACAACACCTATCTTTGCACCCATCAAACCACGAGACCATCCTCGAGGAACTTCGTCAGCATTACATGACCAACAAACGCCTCCCCGCTCTCAAAATCACAGGCACAACGCCCACGACCTTGCTGGACCTCCCCCGCGAGCTCCGTGATGAAATCTATACCTACCTCACCACTGCGCCGCGCGCCATCACGCCCGCCTCCAACGAGACGACCTACCTCAATCACGGCCCGATGATGTCCATCACACGCATCAACCACCAGATCCGTAGCGAATACATGGACCGCATCCGCAAAGTCGCAGACCTCCACGTCAACCTCAAAGCTCACACCAGGGACCCCGACTATCCGGCACCCACCATCTGGCAAGCCCAATACCTTCAACGCGTCACAATTCACATCTGGATCTACTGCACTGCTGACTGTGATGGGCTGAGTTGGTTGGAATTAGCTCAGCTGATGGTGAAATATCACCTTGTCGTTGGAAAAAGCTACCTCGCAAACTTTACAGCCCTCAGGGATGTGATGTATAAGATGGGATTGCGTTGTGTACATGGGGAGGGATGTGAGAGGAGAAAGCGGATGCTTGGGATGGTGGAGGAGTTCAGGGAGCTGTTGGGATTACCGTGTGTGAGTTGCGTGGAAGTTGCGATGGTGGAGGAGAGAACGGAAGTGGCAGACGATGTTGATTTAATTGCATTTTTGACGGGAGATGTGGTGCTGAATATGTGTGAGACGAATGTGGTTAAGCAGTGGAGGTTTCTGGATGTGGTGAAGGAGTTTGTTAGAGGGTAGAGATGGGCTGGAGCGGTGTGCTGAAGAGATGAGAAACGTGGGCTGGATCTTGCGGCAGGGAGAAATTTTGTATCTTTGATCAGGTGGATGGTGAGGGCGTGACAGCTAAGGACGACAATTTCGGAAATCGAGGGGAGCAAGATTTTCTTCTCCAGAAGCCAGCACGTAGCCAACAATCTGATGAAAAAAAAAACGTGTTGCACGAAATGCAAGTTAGAGAAGGTGGGAATTGAACACCACATCTCTGAGTTGAATGGTGCTGGCTTTAAAGAATGCCACCTTTCGCATATCAAAAAGAATGATGATAGCTAGGGACCCAGAGTCCTGCCGTTGGACGACCTCTCCGGAAAAAAAAAAGAGTTGTTGCTGCAAGCAGCGAAGGTGTGCCATGAAAGGTCACTGGAGAAGGTGGGAGTCGCACACCACATCTCGTGAGTTTGGATGGTACTGGCTTTAATGAATGCCACCCTCCGCATGTCGAAATGAACGATGACAGCTCGGGGCCCCTCACATGTCCTACTGTTGAACGACCTCTCCTGTATGAGATGCCATGAAGGCTGATGTTCTTTGATGAATAGATGTCAGTGTGGGAAGAAGGGAGAGAGGACTCACTGAATGACGTTGAGGGAAAGAGGAAGAGGGAGGAAATTCGAGGAAGAGGGCGGTTTTGTGCTCGCCGGGTGGGGTATGACTCATGCATGTAGCAGATGGACGGGAATGAGAATGTTGCTGATGCGAACTTGCGACCAGTCTGGTGTTGCTTACCAGCTTTGGGTACGAGAATCTTGGACTTGGGGATTGGAGAAGAGATAATGCTATGACGGTCTGTGCTCGCTTGCTGTGAGCATGTCGTGACTCACGACCTTGAAGCTGTTTCAATGTAGTATTGTTCAGGCCGGTGACAAGGAATGGTATCGGCAAGTCGCGGGCAGGCCTCGCTGCGAGAGACGGTGTATGGCAAGATTAGACTTCAGGACCACGCGGAGAGAACGTGCCAACCAAGTTCTGAGCGACACGCAGTGAAGGTATCACAGATTTTATGATAGGCCTGACAGTCTGTCCAGGGCGAGGCCAAGGAGCTTGAAGGAAGTGCAGTATTGCTTGTTAGCCAGTTCAGCAGCGAGAGGATGACAAGCCGAGGAGCTCGACTCACTCCTGTGTTTGACCAGTGCTATCGCGCGAGCCAAGATCGCTGCGCAGGTCTCCACTCACAAGATGTCAAGAATCTCAATACCCGAGGCTATGGTATCAGTCAGGATAAAGTTTGCACAGCCTCAGGTCTTGGGATGTGATCGAATGTCCAGGAGATTGTAAAGCCTGACTTGATTGAGACATATCCTTTCGGGAATGTGGTAAGCAGCATGCCGAGATCTTGTTCAGAGGTCGGGTCGGTATGGTAGGGCTGAGATGAAAAGGGATGCGACACACGGTGTGTCGGCAACTTTGGCAATAGTCGCAAAGAGTTGTGCCTGAAGTGGATGGCGCTTTGACATGGTATGCAGTTTCCTCGCTCGCACATTCGAACATCGAGATCGTGAGATGTGGCCGGGTGGGTGGTCACGACATGGCTTGTCGGCATGGCGAGAGTCTTTCTGTCCCAAGCTGGTCAGCATTACCATCACATCCCGCTGGCTACGTGTACTCTCCTGTGTCCTCACATCCTCGCCGTCGCAGTACAAGTACTTCCTTCCTCCCTCGTGCCTCCCTCTTTCCTTCCCCATCTGCACTTGCACATCCAAAGATTTCAAACACTCCATTTGAACTCCAAAGACGTACCACAACTGCATATCACATTCAGAGTTATTCTCCCTCTTCTCAGAAGACAGAATCATCTCAACACATTATACACAATGTTGTTCACCACCATCCGCCACTTCTTTTTCGGTTCGAAGAAGGACAGGTCGGCGTGCAAAGAGGCGCAGAAATCTCTCAGAGACTATGCAAATCGAGAACTTTATGGCGTGACATTTGAAGGTATTTTGTGAATGATGCGTCTCCTGGCGGGAGTCGTAGGCGAAGGGAAAGAGGTGGGCCATCAGTTCGTCTGATCCTACGGGATTGGGCCTGGAGGCCCTTGGTCATTGATGCATCCGCTGTGGATTGCCTACTTTTTTTTTCATCAGGTCTGTTGGCATACGTGCTGGCAGCTGGAGAAGGAATTCGTTCCTTTTGGTTGGTGATGCGCTGCTCGTAATGTTCGCTGTCATCCGCGCCGTGGGTCTCGCTGAGTAAGGGGTTGTCGCCTTTCTTGCAGCGCTATTGCCGTCCTCATGTGGCGGTCGAGGAGTCGTGACAGCGTGAGTGAACCCATTCCTTCCACGCTCCCTGGTGTGCAACATCGTCCCAATGAACACTCGTTGCCGCTATTCATACCGTCGTGTACCATGATGTTTCCTGGGGACTTGATATCCTGTGGCTCGGTCGCTGGCTGCTTCGCTGATGGAGACCATGACGGAATAGAACGTGCTTGTGCAGGACAAGGAGGGAATGCTGTATGTGGTCGTGTCAGCTCCACTGTTGCTGCGGAGGCGCACTTGTCCCATGTCGGTGTATTTTCCAGCCTGCATGGCGATGAGGCGTGTCGACCTCACTGCCGCGTTCTCATTGGTCGCTGAGTAAACGGCGCTAGTTGATGGCTGTCTGACGACGTGCCTTACCAGCGGAGATGCCTGTGGTGAAGCCTTACTGCTTGGGTCATCGCCACGTACGCCAAACATCGCCAAACCACACCAAACTTGCGCATTTTCTGGAGTCCAACCCATCCACGGTGGGGCTTCATTTATAAAACAGGAGAAAGTCAAGAGGAGATGAAGTGAGGAGACAAGGCGGCGGAAGAGGAGGCAAACGACCGGGCTTCGGAGAAACTTTACACCCTGAACGCGTCCACGAAGGAACCGAGGGCACGCGCGAAACATGTTTGGTGAAGTGGCATGTCACTCACAATGTCTCTCGAATCATCGCCAGAACCGCCTCGACGCTCGCCCAAGCGGAAGCGATCCCAATCGCACGGCATTGGCACACCTCAGTACGATGGCGCGGCCGACGCGCAGTTGTCATATGCCTATGACGACGAAGTGCCCAGCGACTTCAACACACCAGATCAGGGAAGCGAGGATGAGGGCACGAACTCAAAGAGGAGGAGAGTGCAGAGGCCGACGAGACTGAACTATGTGCCATATCTTACCCTACGTGGTCACAAGCGAGGCGTGGCTGCTGTCAAGTTCTCGCCCGATGGCAAGTGGATTGCGAGTTGCTGTAAGATATGGATGCACATATGTATACGTGACAGGGCCGGCTGATAATCCTGTAGCCGCCGACGGTACCATCAAGATCTGGGGCGCGCGCACGGGAGCATTGTCGCAAACACTCGAAGGTCACATGGCTGGCATCTCCACCATCGCATGGAGCCCAGACTCGAGGGTCATTGCATCTGGATCAGACGACAAGAACATTCGCTTGTGGGACTTGTCGACGGGAAAGAGCTTACCCAATCCACTCGCCGGGCATCACAACTATGTCTACAGTGTTGCATTCTCGCCGAAAGGCAACATGCTGGTCTCTGGCTCCTACGACGAAGCTGTTTTCTTGTGGGATGTGCGGACGGCGCGACTGATGCGCAGCCTACCTGCTCACTCAGATCCCGTTAGTGGTGTGGACTTTGTACGTGACGGAACCCTGGTTGCATCTTGTTCAAGCGACGGACTGATCAGAATATGGGACACCGGCACTGGTCAATGTCTCAAGACTCTTGTTCACGAAGACAATGCGCCCGTCATCAGCGTGAGATTCTCTCCGAATGGACAGTACGTCTTGGCAGGCACGTTGGACTCTTCATTACGACTTTGGGACTACGTCAATGGTCGCTGTCTGAAGACATATCAAGGACACAAGAACGAGAAGTTCAGCATTAGCGCCGCTTTTGGATCATATGGGGAACTGCCCGGGAAGACACCTTATGAAACGCCAAATGGATCTCAGAGCCCGGAGCATGGTGGTCAAAGATGGGCATTTGCAGTATGCGGCAGCGAAGATGGCAAGACCGTTATCTGGGACGTCAGCTCCAAAGAAGTTCTTCAGACCTTGGACGGGCATGAAGGGGTGGTGCTGGGAGTTGACGTTGGTCTAGAAGACCAACGTATTGTCACGTGCGGCATCGACAACACCATCAGAGTCTGGCTACGGCAGCCCTTGCCTCCAGACACGAGCGACAACCTGAACGGCCAAGTACCGCATTCCTCCAGCGGCACACCTCGCGAAGACATTGCGCCCCCAGTGCGAAGCGAAGTATCCTCGGATGAGGAGCAGGCGAATACGCCAATGCAAGATGCAGCATAATGATTACTCAAGCACAGCACGTTAAGGTCGCATCGAGAATACCCGCATCCCAAGAAGCCTAGGGGTTGAATAAACAAGGTTACGAAGGCTACAATTGGAGGATTATTTGTGGAAACAGAACCTGGGCCGGACGCGGAGAAATCCACGCCGAACAACGATCTCCATTGGGCCCACACCCTAACACAGCTTCCGGTCTCTTGCAGCAACCTTGTAAAACCTTTCATGGACTGCGACCCTCTGGGCAGGTGGTTCTACTGTCGAACGGCGAGTCGATGACGATGTTGCAACACTACCACGACTACATAGCAAGCGCTTGTGCCATAAGCACGCAAGTTTGAGCTTCTGTAAGTTACGACTCCCCCGTTCTTCCTCCGCAGCTATGCTTGTATCTGGTCTGTTTCTCTTATTTACCGCCCTGGTCTGTGCCTTGCCAGGCCGTAGCAGTCCACCGAGACACTGCGGCCCCAATGCCACCAGCGGCGTCCCTCTTGACAGCGTCCTCATCTTCGATCCACCACGAAACTTCACCATCCCACGAACGCTCTACGCTCGAACACTGCAACTGAAAGAATGCGGCACACTGCTTGCAACGTGGGAGAACTATGGACCCAACAACAATACCTTCCCGCACTTCCCCATCTATCAGTCCACAGACGGCGGACTGACCGTAAGTCAAACCCGGGCTAGAACCTCTAGCATCTGAGACATGGGGATACTAATTCTAGTCGTCGCTTCAAGTGGAGCGAACGCACAGAGGTCTACGACCAGGTCAACGGCTGGGGACTTCGGTATCAGCCATTCTTGTACCAGCTTGAGTGGCCGATTGGCGACTACCCAGCCGGCACAGTCCTCCTCGCCGGCAGCAGCATTCCCGATGACCTCTCCCAAACACAGCTCGAACTGTACGCCTCCACCGACAACGCCCGCACCTTCCACTTCGTAGCCCACGTCGCCCGTGGCGGTGTTGCTCTGCCTAACAATGGCGAGACCCCAGTCTGGGAACCTTTCCTGATGGAGTACCAGGGAGATCTGGTGTACTACTACTCCGACCAACGCGACCCGGAGGCGGGACAGAAATTGGTGCATCAAGTTACTTCCGACCTAGTCACCTACGGCCCAGTCGTCGATGATGTGAAGTACTGCACATACGACTGGCGACCCGGCATGACGACGGTCTCCCACCTTCCCAACGGCAGCTACATCCTCACTTACGAGTTATACGGCGCCGTCGAGGAGGCGTTTGCAGTCTACTACCGTCTCTCCGAGAACCCTTTGCTATTCAACAAGGCTGGATATGGACAGGTTATTCGCGCTACAGATGGCAAGTCTCCAGTGGGGAGTCCGTATAATGTATGGACGCCGGCAGGGGAAGAGAATGGAACGCTGGTGGTGAGTTGTGGTGGGGATGAAGGGGTCTGGGTAAGTAAGGATTTGACGGAGACTTGGACATATGAGAGTACGACGGAGAAGACAAGTTATACGAGGAGTTTGTTGGTGGAGCACGATGTGAAGACGGTGTTGATTGTGGGGGCGGGGGTGTTGAGTGGTACGGAGAATAATGTTACGGCTAGTACGGTTGATGTAACGAAGCTTTGATGGAGGAGGGGAGTGGGGAGATGATGATATAGTGCGATGATTCTAAGGAATTAAATCGACATATGGCTTCAGGGCCTTCGATCAGCTCACTACGACGTGTTTCGATGTCTAAGTCACATGGCCACGTCCCACAAATCGCTCACACGTACAGGAGCGAACTTTCACATGGCGTGGTGCCTTCCTGACTTCTGGCACCCAAGGAATGGCTCGGTGACTTCACCTTCGCATCGTGCCTGCCTCACCTCTGCTTATTCCAGCAGGTCCCTCTCTTTCAAAAGTCTTCTTTCTTCCCAACGGACCACGACTTAAATTCACACAGCTTCGAAAATCAAAAGCAATAGCGACCACACGATGGCCAATCAAGTACTGAACACCTACGAGCTATTGGAGGCCGTCATCCATCATCTTTCGACGAAGGAAATACTGCTTAGCCAACGTGTATGTCGCACTTGGAAGGATTTGATCGCACGGCCTCAGAAGCTCCAGCGAGCGCTCTTCCTGCTACCAGTCGAGGGCGGCCCCCTGATGAACAACTGTACGAGCCATGACCTTCCTTTTAAGAGAAGTGGCACCATCTGATCAGCGATAGGGAGATTCTCTGCCACTCTCGACGACATTTGGTCATACAAAAACAGTATGGTGCCGATGCAAATCTACCGCAATCCGCTTTTGCAGCCACTTCACATGGCCTTGGAACATGGAGTTGGAGCAACTGTAGAGCTACGCCTCAAGCTGACATGGCAACGCCCAGAAGCTTCATGGCGGAAGATGCTGTTGTCGCAGCCAGGCGCCGTGGTCACAATCAAATGTGGCGTCACCGGGTTCGTGAAAGAGCCATACGAAGCTACACGAGCCGAGGACGTTCTTCACATGCCCAAGGATGTAGTACGGAAGTGTAGCATGTATCGAATCATCTTGATGGATGGCACAGACAAGTGGCGTACTCTCATAAGTGGTGAGGAATTGGAGAAGCTGCCAATAGAGGAGATCGAGGACGGAGTCGACGGTCAGAAACATGATGCTGTGTAGCCACTGCTGGCACAACTGCTTCCTGTTCTGTAAATCGCAGCTCTCGGAGATTCTCTACGCAGTTAGAACGAGCCGCCAAGGCTATATCAATCAGGCTGCCATTAAAGGAGTAGAACTTCACGCACAGGACCTCTATGCTGTTTCGATTGGATCTTATCCCGTCTCATCGAGGGTCACTCTGGTACCACAACGTGGCCTACTGACCATAGTTTGGTCAGAAGTGTACATAGAGACTCGGGGCAGTGCTATGAAATTTCATCATCGTTGCATGTGATCGGAGTCTACGGTCATCCACTCCGCCAGTCAAACTCAAACACCGGACTTGACTTCGACTCGACACGCACACCGTCAACTTGTCGAGAACAACGTGGCTCACATCAACACGAGGCAAAATGGCTTGAGATCAGGTTCTAGCTCCCTACGAGCTGCTCGAAGTCATTCTGCATTTGTTCCCCACGAAAGATCTACTTCCTAGCCAGCGATTGTGCCGCGAGTGGTGTAAGATCGTGAATAGATCGCACAAGCTACAGCGTGCTCTGTTCTTCAGACCAGCTGCAGAAGACCGAGGTTGCCTCAAGTTCAACCGTATGTGCACTCACACAGAGCTCGCCGTAACTTACTGCTTCAAGGCTAGGGACGTTCAAGCGTCGAGATTCCTGATGATTGGACTTACGAAAACAATGGACCAAGCATGAGAGTCTCCAAAAACTCCCCTGGAAACGTTGCCGCTCGAATTGGGAGATTGAGCAAAGACCGGATTGGGACATGAAAGGCGCAGAGGGATAGATGATGCAAGCTCGATCCTTCCGGCTGAACAATATTGACAAGCTGCTGTCTTTAGGTCAGAAAAGGCTGTATAGCAGCGCCGACTTACGGCAGGATCCTTCGTGTCACAAGCCGCCCCCGGAAATAAAGTTCTTGCTAGGGCTTCACGCGCGACGGGAATAATTTGGAGGCATATATCAGTCTCGATTCGCGATGAAAATCGTAAAGCAGAGGAACCCACACTTCTGTATCGCACACCAGTGTCAAAAGCAAAGCGAGCCGTTCTCGATCCCATCAACTTCAAAACCGCAAAATGACTCCTTTCAACCTTGAACTTGTCAACGGCCCAAACACCCCAGGCACAACCACAGACCATGAACTCTTCTTTGCTCGGCGCGCCCTCGCCCTTCTCAAAGCTCGCCTCGGTAGCGAAGCCCTCATGTCCCTCCTCGCCCCCGATACAGCAATAGCCGACACCTACTGGGAGAAAACCATCGCCTCCAGCGCCGGCCACTACCTCCCCGCCAATGTCACCCTCCGCTGCCACGGTCTTTCCGTCTCCTCCTTCCTCTCCTGGTTCAAATCCAACGCCACAAACGCCAACATCAACCTCGCTGGCCATCCGGAGCATTACATCAGCACCCACGGCCCAATCCTCGAAACAATCGGGGAGCATGTGAGTTTCTTCACGTTGCAGTTCACGCAGGAGCCGGATAAGTGTGTGACGAATCGGGATAGGGAGAAGTATCCCGTGGTGTTGAGTGGATATGGGACTTTGAGGAGTGGGACGGTCATGGGGTATGCTTGTCATCAGTTTAGGGATCTTGATGACAAGGAGGAGGGGCAAGGGCTGGAGGCAATGTTTGGAGCTTGGATTCCGGCAGAGGCAGGAGAGGAGGTGAGGGAATGTCATAGGATGCATTTGGAGGTGGAGTGGACGAATTGGATGAAGGCGGCGTATGAGGATTTGTATGGGGAGGGAAAGTAGGGCGGTGTAGTGTCTTTCCGCGAAGTTCAGCTGCTGCAGTGTTGGCAATTTTCTCTTCTCCTCTCTTCACTCGAGTCTCCTCTCCATTCCCTCCTTATAGCTGAACTCCTCACCCAGCTCAGAGATGCAGATGTATACCCCAACAATGACGTCCAGAGCATGGCAGAGACTTCCAGACTCGAGACCTTTTGCAGCACTCGGATTCCAGGCCAATATCCTGGGTTGCGTGAAGCCTCGATCGACGATATCGTGACACTTCTGATCATCTTTGATATGTTCCAGCAAGCAGGTCTTCGGCAGACAGAGGACGGTACCATCAGCAAATGGACCCTGAAGTGGGAAGGTCAGCCCATTCTCGGTGAGGAGCTCGAGGGTGGCGACATTCTGGGCGCGAGTGATGTCGTTAACTGTCTCGTTCTTTTTGACTGTGCAGGGCCGGAGGGAGGTTCTGTCGGCAGCTGGGAATGTGTCAGTGCTAAACGCTGGGACGGCTATCTTGCCAGTAGGGAGTACATACCAGGTGTAGTCTTGTTCGAGTAGCCGACATGCTCTATCGAGTGGGGTTGTTTGACACGAATAGGCTCATGCGTGGGCTGTAGAACTTCGACCGTGCGAACGATCGGTGTCGGTGTAGTCCGTTGGTGCTTGATGTTGAGATCCTCGATATGGAAATTTTCGGAGTCTCTGTCGAGTTCGGGGTTGTAGAAGACCAAGCCAAGAATGAAGGCGGTCAGGATGAGTGTGATGGCGAAGTATACATTGCGGGTGCGGCGACTGAATGCCTTGGGCATGTTGGCGTTACTCGTCTTTGCCTGAAGCTCACGCGCTGGTGTGCTGACTTCTGATTGTGCGGGGGTGATGAGAGATCGCACAGAATAAGATGTTCCAGGTGAGGTCGAGCTACTCGCTCCACATTGATCCGTGCTTGCATGTGGTAGAGGTCTGAACACCCTGCAGTGAATGCTGATAGTAGGTGAACTTCATTCCGAAACCACGTACTGTGGGCTCCTGATCCCGCTCGTGCTCGTCTATATCTATACCTTGGTATCCGAGATCTTGAAGACGTACTTGACAGCGCTCGCAGTTCCATCCTTCAGCTTCTCCAAAGCGCTCTGGACTCCGTTCAAGCCTCCCGGTACTATCTCTTGCGGCTGCGGCTTGAACCAGCCCTCTTCCAAGCCCCTTGTGATGTACCTGCTGTACACATATCCCAGATCCTTCTTTGGCCCATGCACATCTCCCACCATGGTGATCGACATTTTTACGTGTTCTGGCATGTCCGAGAAATCCTTACCTGGCAGGACCAGTGTGATCTTGCCCTCGGGCTCAAGAGCCTTGGCGATATTCTGGTAGCTGCCCTTTTCCGACACTGCATCGTACGCGTAATGCAACTTTTGGCCTTTTAACGCGTCCTTGATGCCTTGCGATACTGCTTCATCACCCTTGCGGTAGTCGATGATTGAGTCTCCCTTGGAGCGATCTATGAACTGTTCGACGTGTTTATGCGCCCGGCCGGCGACGACGATCAGTGGGTGAATATTGGCTTTCGACGCGAATTGAAGGACGTAGGATCCGACTGCCGACGAACCACCGTAGACGACAAGTGGGATCTGCTCGGTTGTTGGGTTCCATGGCTGCGCAGGGAGGTTCAACGTGCTGTCGCCAAAGAGACCGACTGCTGCAGTGAGGGCAGCGAGAGGAATAGCGGCACCAGCTAACCCATATCAGCATCGACAACACTCGCTGTTGGGGGTCGTACATACCTTCGAAACTTGTCTTCTCGGGCAAGAAGAAAGTGGTATGGTCCCAGCTGAGGCCATACTCTGCATAGCTGCCACCTGGCTTCATCATCTCGTGGAAAGCTGCTACACGATCGCCTTTCTTGAACTCCGTCACACCCTCTCCTACTTCATGCACAACACCACTGATGTCGTCGCCCTGGTTGAGGGCTGGTGTGTCTGGCATCCATTCTGGCACTTTCCTGTAATAGGTTTTGTTAATTCGGTGTGTCCATTGCATCTCTTCTCCGATAGGGGACGAACCAGTCTTTCGGATTACTGCCGCTGTATTCGATCTTCGTCACAATCTGGTGAGGTCCAGGTTTTGGGATCTCGGAGTCCTTGATTGTGACCGTCGGGCCTTTGTCAACGATGGCTTCTTTCATGATTGCAAATGTCTGTAGATGCTTGTTATCGATAAGCCGTCGCTGTTGTCCTGCACTGCGGCTCTGTTTGCGCCTTGGTATATAAGAAACTGGACAAAGAAAGGCTTACAAATGCTACTTGACCTTGTACACCAGAGTGGGACCCACAGCATCGACACGACTCGAATGGCGTTGAATGTTCATGGCCAATGATGCCATTATTGAGGGGAGCTCGATGAGTTGTGCAACTTGTGCCTGGTGATGATGATGATGACCAGGGAGAGGTCGGGCGCGGCACAGAATCTCGCCGGTCCGCTCACGATTTATCACCAACAACCGCCAACACGTAGTGCACAGCGAAATGTAGAATCAATGGCCATCATTCAATATGTACGTAATGGCAATATTCACTGTAGCTCGTTTGCGTCGTTGCCGCTGTTCACCAAGTTCTAAAATAGACAGAATCGAAAAGAATTCATCCGAACACAGAGGATGAACGAGAGGTGCGCCGGCTGGCACGCCGCTTGATATGTCCAGATACAACAGAGCCCCGAAAACGTCCGTGGGCAACAAAAGTCATACCAGGCCTATTACAAGGCAATCAGCTGCAAAAGTACAATGCACCATCATACTACTCTCCTTGTGCAAAAAGGATAGTGTATGCGGAAGCATCATGATGTGATCTCCCAACGCGGGATCGAACCGCGGGCCTCAAGATGACACAGCTTTGATCTATTACAGTCTTGCGCTGGTCGGAAATTAGAAATTGATTTTAAGGACGAGCCGCGGATGTACGAACCTCTTCCAGCTGAGCTATTGAGAGTTGATACGATGTCTCTGACATCGAATAGCGTTTAGAGACGGTCCTCGATGTGTAGGGAGTGATCTAAGCGAATATATATGTTAAACATGAGACGTGGCAGCAAGGGCAATGGTTGCGAGGTAACATGATACAGAACCAGTCAGCATAAAGAAGCCGTGAAGTAATCATGCGAACTGTGAAATAGCTCGTATACGGCTCAGGATACGCCTAAGGATTACCGGTCCGCAACGGATCCATGTCACGACCAGGACACTTCACAACATACCCCAGAATGCACATATGAGCGACTCCATTGTCGCTTGTATCGCCAGGGTTCGTCCTGCCATCATGTAATTAATGTGTGCAGCTTTTTGCTACCAAAATCTGCCGCACGTACAAAATCCGCATTAGACGCGCTAACCGCACTAGCCGCAGTCTTGGCAGAAACAACACCTTAACTTCGCAATGACCTTCCTGTTTCGGACCAACATTCACCACCACCACAATTATTGCATATGCTCTGTTTCGGCGCGTAGACGATGTTTCCAGCCGCTGTATTTCATTTTTGACAAGGCCGCCGTTTACTGATGAATTTGGCCGCTAACGGACGCCGCAAGACCCAAAAGGAACACCACTGCTCGGAGCCTGCCGGTACGCTGGCGCATCGAGAAGACCGCGGCGTCCATCGCGAAGATGAAGAACTTTGCCACATGCTATTTGAAATTGTGAGGCGGAACTAGAACCCAGAGCGGCCGATCTAATCAGCCTACGCGCGCGAAGCGTATCACAATCTACGAGCGACCGGTTCCGAGGTCGCCTATCGGCCTCGATATGAGGTTCATGGCTTGCAGCCTACCCACGAAGGCGTCGCTAAAAGGACGCAAAGTCATGCCGCGAACATGATTGAATCTACGCGGTCGCATTGCCCGGATATACATGCAAGGGCGCGTATTTGAAATCCTCAACCGACAGTCTCTACCTTCCAGCACAATAGTCTAGTTCCAGTGTATGTCTTCTTATGCTAACAATGTCGCGTTGCAAAGACAGCGTCTGTTCATCTGCTAGCTCCAGTACGGTGACCTTCGATCCGGGAAACGGTCTCATCCTGGACAGAGCACCATTTGGACTGGAAAACTGCTACGACTATGAAGCTGGCGGCCATTTCCCTGTTCACCTTGGCGCCAATATCGGAGGAAATGAACGATATCAAGTGCTGCACTAACTTGGCAATGGCGAATTTGCCAGCGTCTGGCTCTGCCGCGACGCAGAGGCTGAGCGGGTACGATATGTGGCTCTTAAGATCCTCGTCGCCGAACCGTCCAACGAGGACTGCGCCGAGCTGCGAGTGCAGAGGCTCGAAGGATCACTCTCCGGCGACAGTACCTTGAACAAACACATCTGTCTGCCCGTAGACGACTTCGTTCTCGAAAGTCCAAATGGTCATCACATTTGCATTGTCTACAAGGGAGCTATGCAAACTGCGGGCACAAGCTGCGTTGTTGTTTCGTTTGGCTTCGATGCCGCAACTCCCCGATCTAAAACTCTTCGTGGTGCAAGAGCGTCAACTGGAACAGTATTAGAATAGCCCGCGGCGACTTCAGTACCGATGCTGACTCCAATGCTGCGGAGGTGATACCAGCCGTCCAGGTCGCCTTCGCATAATGCTCCATGGAATCGAACGGTGAGATGCCAATGGATCACTGTGCCTGATGTAAGACTTTTGGACGTCGGCTGTACTTGCACGAACGAAGCTGTTGGAATCGTGAGCTTGGTTACACATACAGTGATCTGATCGGAGGCGGCAGGAGACCACGCAAGTAATAGTCGTCTCTGAGGAGACAACTCCACGAGCCATCGAGCGCAGTCAGATGTACACTTTGCGCGGGAGATTAAACGCCAGTGGCCAGTACTGGCCATGCCTGGATGGGTGAGCGTGGGAACAAACCCTGCTGAAATTCGAGGGACTCAGTCTGCGGTAATCTGTTTGCAGCATTCCGCCGTACAAAATGTGTCTGCCCAGATGTCCCTGAGGCTTGTCATGGCTCCGGGGAGCATGAGCCAACGCGATCTCAACGCACCATCCGACCGAAAGCCGTGCGCGTGAAGTGCGTCAATCATCATGTCAATGCACATAGGACCGCTGTCATCGTAGACGAGACGAAGTGCTGCTTCTTCAGCCAACCCGCTGCTTCGACGTGTTCGGATGCAGCACACATTCCGGACAGCAAAAGCGCACCCTTTCCGATCGTGCTCCAGAGTGTACATGGTGTGTATCTGCTCGGCTCCGGATCTGTATGTAGATCCGTGCCCAGACTCGGGTGAACATGTTCATGGATGTTGTACAAAAGCCATGCTCACTGTACAGATGTCGCCGCGGCTATGCTATGCTCTTCAAATAACCTCGACAGATCCTCGTCGAACACCATAGTGCCGTTTCGGAATCAGCTCATTCAAGGCCCGACCTTGAAATTCATGCGAATTCCCATCGCCGCCAACTCAACATCCAGATACCGCAGCACACCAGGAATGGCCACGACGGTGACATCATCGCCGCCAAACCATTTCGTTCCTTTCCGGTCTTCCCAGCACTCGCTCCTGGGATCAGTTGGCAGAGCCTTTCGACTACACCGTCGACATCTTGTGCGTCCACCTTCTCTTCTTCGGCCACCATACTGTCCGGAACTGGGTTGTGTCGACAGGAAACTTCCACATGTCTTACAAACATGCGCTTTGGTGTAGTCACTGCAGTTCATCAATCGATCCTGTAGCAGGAAGGCCGTGCCGTGAGCAATCAGAGAATCACGCTCCATCTCTCCGACACGGATACCTCCACCCTTTGCTCTGCCCTTAATAGGTTGCCCAGTGAGAGGTGTGACGGGACCTGTTGTTCGCACTTGGTACTTGTCGTTAACCATGTGTCTGAGACGCTGGTAGTAGACCACGCCGATGTAGATGTCTGCGGCCAATTCTTCACCAGTGATGCCAGAGTACATTGGTTC
The DNA here is from genome assembly GCA_002116355.1 of Dothistroma pini CBS 116487. Lineage (NCBI taxonomy): Eukaryota > Fungi > Ascomycota > Dothideomycetes > Mycosphaerellales > Mycosphaerellaceae > Dothistroma > Dothistroma pini. Next base: position 86,190 of record KZ108418.1, read on the forward strand.
GTTGCCGTAGTAGTTGTATCCAGCGCGCTTTAGTTGATGGCCAAAATACTCGATTGCAGTCTCACCTTCCTTGTCCTTAAATTTAAAGGGCGTGGAGTCTTGCGCCAGACCGTGTAGAGCTCCAGACTTGCCAGCTAAGGACTCGACAAACATACCGATTGTCATACGTGACGGGAAAGCGTGAGGGTTGATGATGACATCCGGTTGCATGCCACTCTCGGTGAAGGGCATGTCAATGGTAGGCCACTTCTGAGAGCACACACCTTTCTGTCCGTGTCGAGATGAAAACTTGTCGCCGATGACAGGCGAACGTGGTATCCTAAATCGAATGCTAACAGCTTGGCAGGGATCGTTGTTGCCAGATTCGTTTCCAATGAGCTTGATCTCCTCAATGAAGGCCTCCTCTGACTCCTTGTACTTGTGAATGTGGGTAACGCCATCTTGATTGACGTAGTCACCAGTCAGAGGGTCCTTCACAACTGAGTATGAAGCAACGATAGCATCACCTTCTTTGACTTTCCAGCCAATGCGCCCGAGTCCGTCATCGTCTAAAGTCTCTCGCCACGATGCTTTGATGATGCTGTTAGGTGCGAAGCCGAAGACGTGAGTGATTCCGGAGCGACCACGACCTTGCTTGTTCTCCTCTGCCAGATCGATCTTCTTGGCTTTATAGATGGTTCCATGGCCGAAACCACGCTCGTGGGCAGATTTGTTCAAAATCATAGCGTCATCCATGTCATAGCCAGTGTATGAAATGACAGCGACCACTGCATTCGTTCCGTTCGGGAAGTTGTCCAGACCATATTCGTTGTGCTTCGGTGCTCTGACAACTGGCGTCTGACCAGTCTGTAATCGATATGACTTGTTGTCGGTTCTGTACTTCAAAGCTGTTCCTGGCGTTCCCATCGTCTGCTTACCCATCTGACACTGATACATCTGAAGGTCAAGTTTGTTAGCCTGGGTGTCTCAACTGCATGTACATCACCTTACTTACATTTCTCGGCGACTGGTTGAAGTTTGAGAAAGGTGTCTGATTGGCCACAATGGACAGAATGTTTGTCACGTCATACTCGACGTGCGTGGAGTCGTTCGACGCTATCTCCGGGCCCGTGCAAGCTATGGACATGAAGGGCTGCTCGAAAGGTCCAACGATGTCTTGCTTTCCGAGAGGCAGGTATTTGACCGGTCGGAGCATGCGTGCTGCTTCTGAGAACATGAACAAGCCAGGGTACTGTCCTCCGTTGGAGAGCGGGATCAAGCCGAGTTCGAGGTCCACAGGAACGTGATGAGTGCCTTCCACTTTCCAGTATCGTAGAGTATCGCTGATTACTTTGGCTTGCTTGGGTGAGCAGAATCCGAGGATCCGGCCATCGAGCTGCACCACCACGCTGTCTTCCAGCTTTGCGTCTGCTATGCTGGACACGCCAAGCTGTGCGATCAAGGCTGGTACATGTGATGCATCGGTATTGTCTGTGGAGATCAAACACTTATGCGCCAGATGGTTCAGCAGACCGCAAGGAGATCCATCAGGCGTGTGTACTGGACATAAGAAACCCCAGCTCTCGGGCAGCAACTTTCTCACCGTCGTTGTCTTGAGCTGCGCGAAGAAGCTACCTCTGTGCACCATGCGGAAGTGGCTGATGAATCGGTAGAAGTTGATCTTCTCAGCCACAACAGTGAAACCCGATACTTGTTGCAGATCCAGTCCACTAGGACTCACAAGGTTACCGGTCGACATGAAGTAGTCCAGCTTTTGGCCTAGATTCTCGTTCGTCCTTCGGATAACCTTTGCCATGAAGTCTTTTTCGAATTCCTTACTCGTAAACAATGGATATTGGTTCATTCGTCCGTATATTCGTAGTGTGTCACCGATCGAGTTGAGCCACTCCTCAACCTGCTCCTTGATGATCATGCCGAAGAGGAAGCCGGGAAGGAGAATCTCCTGGTTCTGTACAGCGTCGGGGTTGTCAAGCGTACATTCGCCCTCAGCCAGAGAGTACAACTTGCGGGTCATGAAGACCAGCATCCTGAACTTGTCGTTGTCTTGCGCCTCGGTCACATCGTACGAGCCAAGATGTGGTAAGACGATCTTCCTCAAGAACTCTGTGCCAGCTTCCTGGTCGCTCATGTCTTCGGGCACATTGAGAACAGGTCGGAACTTGGCTCCGATGTAAGCTCTCGCCTTCGCGTTGCCATGAATTTGGAAGGCCTTGAATGTGCGGAGTAAGTGTTCCACACGATCTGTAACAAACTGTCGGCTTTGGAGACCCTTCCCTCCAGCTGGTCCAACTATGCCCTCAAAGATCTCGCGATCATTCGTCTCCACAAGCGCTTTCAGCACAAGCATGACCGGGATCAGGTACTCATTCTTCCTCCAGGAGAATCTAAAAATGACATTGCCGTCGTTGAGATAGTGTAATGTGTTGCTCTGCGACGTCTGATCCTTCCGCACTGATCGAATCTGAACTGCGAACTTGGTGTATGTGGCTCCTCTGTTCTCGAAGGACGGCCGTATGAGTGCGAGTGGGAAGTTTCGTCGATTGACAATCAACATTCGTATGAGCTTCTCAATGCCGTTGACGATGAAGTATCCTCCGAGCTCCTCGGTCTCTTCTCGTCGGTTCACGAGCTCTTTCGGAGACAGTCCTTCCAGATGACATCGGTTCGATCGCAACATGATCGGGAGATGCCCAAAGTCGCGAACTGTCTCTATCCACTCGCCATTGTTTATCCTGTACTCCAGCCTCCCTCGGAATCGACCTCGGTACGTGCAATGTCGTTCTCTGCACTCGACTGGCAGAATCTCCCTCTTGTCTGTTTGCGTCTTATTCGAAGCCGGCAATGTGCTCTTCTCTAAATACAGCTGCTTCACTCGTAGCTGCAGTCTATTCCTCTTCGTGCCATCTTGTGCTGCTACCCGCGCATCGCCGTCCAGGAATGTTTTGGTGCCAATGTCCCTTAGCGCATGTGATAGTTGGCCGCTATCTGCGAACATGTAGTTCCACGACTCAACGTGAGGCTTGATCGCATCCTGTAGCTGTGGGTATGCGCTCTTCTTGCCAGGCGGATTCCTGAAGAGCTCTTCTCGCTTGAGCGTATCGTACTCGACCGACCACTTCGACGTGGGAGCCATCCTGGGTGTGCTCCGTCTGGGGTCTGTTACGGGTGGCGATACTGTGCAGACTCGTTATCACTTTCATACCTGACCTCACGCAGTAAGACGTCTCAGCGGCAACCTCACTCCAGCATGTGAACACAGAGCATACAGATGTTGCACAGTACACCAAAAAGTTCTGAAGTAGCTTGCATACAGCCACAACCAAACGGGACTAGTGCTGATATTGCCGAGGGTCCACCTATAACTTAGTGGGAGCTCATCAATGGAGTCTTCCACGATTCGCCCAAGTCACTATTCCATTTCTCCATACATACCTCCGTAGCTCGACTCTCACAAAGACATTTTACTGCAAACGCATCCCGCGGGACGGCACATTTCTTCATACATCCCGTGACACGCCCTCTTTCGAGCGCATCTCGTCCTTCATTGTTCGGCCCAGAGGTCGTTCACATTTACGCTTCTACCTAGTAACTACGTTCTGCCCCGCGACGGCCCGCACCAAAACTTCCTCGTCCACTGAACCAGGCCCTTCCCTACTGGACTGAGCCGCTTCATCACAGCTCCTTTCCTAACCAGCGACTGGCCCCAGACATCCCACCGGCCCAAGAGTCCCCTAACGGCGCCGTTGCCCAGCATGGTGGGCATCTTTAAGCGCATCTATGATTGGCTACTCAGCTTGTTCTGGTATGATCTTCTTCCCTATAGCACTCCACAAACACGCCGGCGACCATGCTGAATGTTGCCGCCTCGGAGCCTGACTCGGGCCGCGGCACACCGCTACCACTCCGGCAACGTGGCGATGTTGGTCGACGGCGGCGACGACGACGACGACGAAATCATTGTACATGGCTATGGACGACGCTGATGGATCGCGTTCTTCCAACAGGGCCACCGAGATGGACATCACCATGATCGGCCTCCAGAATGCCGGCAAAACATCACTGCTGAGAGTCCTGGCGGTGAGTCCAGCGCGATGCCGATCCAAAGGCCTCACCGATGGCTGACGTTGTATCACAGGGCGGCGAGTTCACCATCGAGTAGGTCTTGTGTGCGACCGGCAGGGATTTAGCCGAGATCTCGCAGCGCCGCCATAAGACGTGTTTCGAAGCTGACACTGCGTGACAGCTCGATACCGACAGTCGGCTTCAACATGAAGCGAGTGCAGAAAGGCCATGTCACCCTAAAGTGGTGAGTCATCGAGCTGTGTTCCTGCCCCGAGGTCGCAACGACAACATGTGTTATGTTGTGCGGCGTAGAAGCAGTGTAGTCTTTGTTGTCACCTGACTGACTCTCGTAGCTGGGACCTTGGAGGCCAGCCTAGATTTCGATCGATGTGGGAGAGGTATTGTCGAGGAGTGAACGCGATCGTGTAAGGCTTGATTCGATTCGACGCGTGCCTTGGTTTTCTTTCTGATGACGTCCAGATTCATCGCAGACTCGGCCGATAAGGAGGCTCTGCCTGTTGCCAAGGAGGAACTCCATATCCTGCTGGACAAGCCGGCCATGGAAGGAATCCCTCTGCTGGTCCTGGGGAACAAGTCCGACCTCTCGGGCCACGCAACCGTCGACGAGCTGATTGAAGCCTTGGACCTGAAGAAAGTGACGCACCGCGAGGTAAGCTGTTACGGCATCAGCGCCAAAGAAGAGACAAACCTAGATGCGGTCCTTCAATGGCTCATCGCGCGAGCCAAGCAGTGAGCTTGCAGCATGTGATTACGTTTCCCGGAGACACGACTGAACGGCCTTGAAGCACAGACATACCCACGACATCATGGCCTACGAGGACGAGCACAACGTCAGTTCGGTATATTGCGTTTGGGCATAGAAGGACAGGAAATGCGGCGCAAAGCTGCACGCCAGCAATGGCAGCATGGGCAAAAACTCTTCCTCTTGAAGTTTAGCTCCTTTGTTGTAGGCAAGGGCGGTGGAATGAAGAACGGCGGCAAACATGTTCCTTTCTTTCACGCGTCCTTCAGCCATTGAAGCGACGCGTGATGGTATTTTTTCTCTCGATAGTCCCATTCGATGAATGATCTAGTCATGTGACACGAGGCGACGGCGGGGATGAGTCCACGGGGCTGCAGCGTTCGCGGTAGCTAGCATCGGTATGCAATGTGTCGGATCCCTCGTGACGGCATTCTTCCTGTTCGCGTGCGTGTGTGAGCCGCGATTCGATTAGCCTGGATACAGCATCGTGTGACCGGAATGCAAGGGACCCCTGACGCCTCTGAGAAGCGCGCGTTGTTGTCCTGATGGCGCTGAGAGTCGTGGACGTGGGTTTGAAGGCGAAGAGAGCTTGAGAATGCGGGTGGACAGAGAGTGCCAAACCAGGAGAAAACGGAGCAGTGAAATAAGAGGCCTCGTACTGGTCTTTGACGCACGATGAGTTGGCAATGCACGCTGGCATGGTATGCATGCAAAGCAGGAGAGCTCTAACCCGATGGCGCTTGGTGCTGCCGAGAGTCGAGAGCCACACATCCGCCGTGTCCAGATGTGAGGGCAGCAGGTTTGGCGAGGGTAAAGTACGCCCGCTGTGGTCAGTGTATGGTGACCCGTGGCTATTAACGACCACGACGTAGACTTCTCACTGCATTGAACGTGTCAAGCCGGAGAAGCACCAGCACCTGCAACGTTGTGCCATACAACCGAACACAACTACGATGAAGCCATCGGAATGGTGAGGTGATGCTCGGGCTGGCCGCGTCGCACGCCTCGGCGGAGCGAGTGGCCTGACGGTTCACTCGGTACATGTAGTTCTAGTGGTGGGTGGTGGCTGTGTAGACCTCCGAAGATCGACTTTCTTGCCTGCTGACCTGCGTCTCTTGACTGACTAACAAAGCTGCGATTACGACCACTTTGTCTGTTCACGCCACCATGGCTGCTCTTCTGGAACGTCGCTTCTACGGCAAGTAAGTAATATCCTGTTTCTCTGCAACGTACTTGGACGTGCGCGGCAACGACGCCTTTCGGCTTCGAACGTTCGACACCATCTCTGCTAGATCGTTCTACAGAGTGTCCGTTGCCACCAGCAAACGCCCACGCCCACATCCATATCGCACCATCCTCCTGCTTCGGGTCTTCTATCTTCTGTTGCTGCACTGTCCGCACACCTTTGGTCAGCCCACCGTTGAATCACCAACTTACAGCCATGTCTAGCTGCTACATCGACAGCGTCACTGGCAACGATGTATGTGACAATAACACCTGGAACGACTGGGCCCGATGGGTGGTCTTGGCCGTCATCATAATAGTCGCCTTCCTACTCTTCTTCTTGTTCAGGTAAGCACATTCATATGTCGCACCGGTCGCAGGATCTCACACTAATCTGGCTAGCTGCGTATCTGCACGACGACGGAGACGATTCGGCGCACAGCCATACCGTGGCACAGGATGGGCACTGGGACGAACGCCAGAAGGCCACAATGCGCCGACGTACAACTCGCGACCGTATTATGCGCCGCAGAACGAGAACTACCATCAACCACAGCCTTACTACAACAATAGCAACAACCCACCACCATACACCCCTCCGCCGAACAATGGATACTACGGCCAGAATGACGTTGAATTGCAACAGCCGCAACAGGCGTATGGAGGATATCGCAGTGGTGAAGCTCCCGGATACCAGCCACCAAAAGGCCCACCACCGGCCACGAAGTGAGGGACAAGAGCATGATTGTTACATTGATATCCGGATGTGTGTTTCGTTGATATGGCGGGCGCATGGGTCGGTACGACGGCATACTCATTGGTGGCGTGGCAAATGCGATTAGAGGTGGCTATGCTGTCTACGACACTTGTACATGAAGAACGACTTGCGTACACAACAACCCGAAGAAGCCGTGGAGGCAAGATTGTCTCATCGTCGTGATCTCTGTTGATGGGCATTGCTCGAATGCATGTACGTAAGCTCTCAAGCTCACCCAAGACATTGGAACGACTTGCAGGCACGACTCAAGCATACAGCAACCATTCCTCATTCATCTTTCGCGAGCTCCTTTCCTCAGCAGATCTCACCGAGAAGCGTTGCTCACCTGCATCATTTCCCAATGCCAATGTGTGCACATGAATCGCAGGCACAACCAGCTACGTCAGCAAACGCCCCACAATGCACCTCACCTCGAGCTAGCTAGATCTTCAATCCTACAGGACCATCACCAGGGTTCGCATGAAACAAGCAGAGCCCCAAACACATGTTCTCAACCACACCTCTGTCTAAGCACTGTTCCGTATAGCTGAAGTCATACGGTGTCCACTTTACCAATACCTTGCTGACTCGTTTGCATATCACCTTAGCACATCATGGCCAGCAACGCAGCTAAGGACAAAGAGCTGAAGCCCAGCGATTTACAATTGCAGAATCAACCAGAAGGCGCCAACGATCTCCAGGAAAGCGATGCCGCCGAGGTCTCGTCCATTTCGAAGAGAGTTTCGAGAGAGATCCCAGATCAGAACTTCGCGGAGGAAGTGACTACTTCGAGCCGTGTGGACGATCCGCATGTAAAGGTATCGAAGGCGGACCGCGACGATGATGATGATGAGGCGCAAGTTAGTGATATTGATGAGCCAAAGGAGGAGACTCATACCATTACTGTATGTGAGATTGTACTATTGATGCTGATGACGATCTGTTGCTGATATGTTTGGATAGATTGAAATCCCCGAGAAGATGAAAGCCATCAAGATCGTTGATGGACACAAAGCGGAGTTGCAGGAGGTACCGGTGCCGGCGCTGAGGGATGATTATATCCTTTGCAAGGTGAATTGTGTTGCATTGAATCCCACGGATTGGTAGGTGTCGTGGGAAGATGGCGGTTGTGGATGATTGCTAAATTTCGCGGCAGGAAGCACATTGATAAAGTCGGGAAGCCTGGGTCAACTGTCGGTGTTGATATGTGTAAGCTTTTGGGACAGAACGTTGCGTTTGCATTCGCTGACGTGCTTTAGCTGGAATGGTTCTGGAGATTGGCGACAAAGTTAAGAAAGAGTGGCAGGTGGGTGATCGTATCGCAACGTTCGTGCACGGTGGCAATGAGTCGCAGAAAGAAGATGGCATGTCTACTAGGTCTCTCGTCAAGGCATTACTAACATGGATGATCAGGCGCATTCGGCGAGTTCTGTGTGGTAAAAGGAGATCTTGGACTGAAGGTAGGACAGGATGACGCTTCACGGCAAGCCAGACACTGATCACCGCTACAGATACCGGACACAATGAGCGACTCAGACGCAGCGACACTGGGGACCGGAGTGATAACTTGTGGACAAGGTCTTTACCAAAGCTTAGGACTCCCTCTCCCCGGCGACGGCATGGAGAAGTATGGCGGCTTCCTACTCGTCTACGGCGGAAGCACGGCAACCGGGACTTTAGCCGTTCAGTACGGTGTCCTGTAAGTCACAAGACAAATCCCTATTACCAACCTCATACTCAGAAGCACTAACGTTTCCAGCTCCGGCTGCCGTGTCATAACCACAGCCTCCGAACAAAATCACCCCCTCCTCAAAGCTCTCGGCGCAGAAGAATGCTTCGATTACAAAGACCCATCCTGCGCCAGAAAGATCAAAGACTACACCAAAGACGACCTCCGCAAAGTCTTCGACTGCATCTCCGAAGGCTCCTCCCCCAAAATCTGCGAAGAATCCATCTCTTCCCATGGCGGCACAATCTCCTACCTCCTCAAAGCCAAGCACACTCGTGAGGATGTTGAGAACAAGCGAACGCTTGGGTACACGATCATTGGTGAGGCGTTTGTGAAGGGTGGAAACAAGATGGAGGCGAAGCCCGAGGATTTCGAGCATGCGAAGAAGTTTTTCGAGCTCACGCAGAAGCTGGTCAATGCGGGTCAGTTGGCGGTGCATCCGGCGGAGGTGGGGAATGATGGCTTGAAGGGGGTGTTTGAGGGGTTGGAGAGATTGAGGAAGGGGGACGTTAGTGGGAAGAAGCTGGTTTATCGGGTCGCGCAGACGCCTAAGTAGTCCAAGGGAGGAGGCGAGATGCGGATCCACGAAACGACAAACTACTTATCAGGTATTACCATCGATTTCAAGGGCATCCCAGTGACTACCGCGATTCCTCGAAGGGCTTTCAGTTGTTGCCCTCGGCTAAACAACATGTATCCTGGTGGATCGTGTTGATAGGACATAGCTTTCACATTTCCCCGTTGCACGTCTACAAGTTTTTCATGAGGGATGATCACAACTTCGCCTCTACCCTGCCCCCCTCCTCAACAACAGCGACTAACATGCCCTCCGCCACATCCTCCCCATCCTCCGCCTCCGTCACCCACCTCACAACGCCCGCCCTGTGCGTCCTAACCTCCACCTCCATCTTCATCTGCTTTACCACACAAATCGCCTCATCCTTCTTCACCATATCCCCCGGATCCACCAGAACCTCCACCAACTTCCCGGAAAGCGGCATGATAACATGACACGGATCATTCTTGGAGCCCATCGGATGTGATGAGGAGAGCGCTGAGCCCGTGGCGGAAGTGCTGTTGAGGGAGATGGTGAGGGGTGTGGGCTTTTGGCCGGGTTGGGTGAAGAGGATTTCGGCGGAGAGGGAGGAGGGGAAGTCGTTTTTGAGGATGCGGGTTAGGTGCAGGTGGTGAGGGTGGGAGGTGGATGGTTTGGAGCCCAGAGGCGTGAGATCTATGGTCCAGGCGTCGTCTTTTTTGAACAAGCTACCTCCACTTGGAGCAGATATGGCGGATGGAGAACTGCTGGATTGTTGCTGGGCAAGGCCGTGGAAGTGATCCTTAGGGCATTGGAGTTGGCGGCTGAGGGAGAGTAGTTCCTCGTGTTTGGATTCGAGCCACTGGGTGTCGTAGCGTCCGAATTCGAAGTCTGGGTGTGAGACAATGGCTCGAAGGAGAGCGACGTTGGTCTGGATGCCTGTGACTCTGGTATCTTCCAGTGCTCGTCGTGCTTTGCTGACTGCGTCCTGCCACGTTCGTGCTGTGATGATGATCTTGGCGATTACGCTGTCAAAGTCCGACGTGACAACAGCTGGAGCACCAGACACCAGAGCCGTATCCACTCTTGTCCCAAGTCCAGACGGCAAGCTGGAAGACTGGATCTTCCCAATACCCAACGAATATCCTTTCTCCGGATCCTCCGCCGTCAACCTCAACTGTATCGAAAATTGCCCCGGCGGCCTCATCGGATCCTCCCCCAAACCCTCCAATCCCGCCTCCTCAAACGTCGCCCCCATGGCGAGCCTCAACTGCGCCTTCACAATATCCGTGGCACAAATACTCTCCGTAATGGTATGCTCCACCTGCAACCTCGGGTTTACCTCTAGAAAGAAAAACTCCCCCCTCTCCGGGCTCACCAAAAACTCAAACGTCCCAAGACTAGCATACATCACACTCCTCGCCATCTTCACCGCACTCTCAATCACCGTCGCGACCAATTCCCTATCTTTTGACATGCTGGGCGCCACCTCGACAATTTTCTGATACCTGCGCTGGATACTACATTCCCTCTCCCAAAGATGCCTCACACCACCCTTCCCATCGCCCAAAATTTGCACCTCCACATGCCGGAAGCCCTCAACCATCGCCTTCTCCGCGAAGACTTTTCTCGAAGGACTCTCTTCAATAGCTCGTTTGCACAGACTCTCCAACTCCTCCGTCCTCCTCACCAATCTGATCCCCCTCCCGCCACGCCACCCCCGTCCACCGCCTTCACCATAATCGGCAGCCCATTCTGCTCACAAAAACGTTTCACCTCCTTCACGTCTCCCGTGGGTGTCGTTAGCGCTGGCAAAACGGGAACTTTACAACTATCTGCCAGTTGCCTAGCACGTAACTTATCTCCCGTCCTCTCCAGTATCTCCGCACCAGGACCAATGACCATTACATTCACCTCGGCCATGCGGGCCGCGAATTCCGGAGATTCGGAGAGGAAACCATAGCCAGGATGAACAGCGTCAACGTCGTTTTCTTTGACAATCTTGAGGAGAGCATCGATGGACATGTAATCAGCTGGGGAAGTGAGGCGGATGGCGTGGTGGGAATTGCAAATGTGAGACATGTCGTTTTCCGTGTGGAGGGAATATGTCTCGAGCTTTAGTTCGCGGCATGATTGAAGGATGCGGGTTGCGATTTCGCCTCTGGAGTCTCTGGTCAGTAGTGTCGTACTGTGTGTAGGAAAGTGTATGTAGTTGGGCACCTGTTGGCCACCAAGATCCGGTGTATGGGACGTGGTTCTATACGTCTAGCCATAGTTGTGTAAGTCGATGAGGTCCCGCTCTCCTAGAATTGTGATCGACCTTTGAAGCAAAAAGTTTCGTGGTAAGGAGTTGATGTTCATGGTAAGCATTGAAGGACGAGAGAGGTCGGAGGTTGCCTCGGCTGTCCAGCTCCCCAGTCAAACACTGCCATGCGGAGATGGCTCTATAATGAAGGAGGCATGAATGCATGACCGTTTGTGGCATGGAAAATGGAAGCACATTGTCGATCAAGAAAAGCATGTTCTGTTTCGCAGGCCTGTCTATGTCCTTTGGTCTTGTCATGTCTCATTTCATCTCATCATCAGGCAATGCGAGAAGCTCATCCCGCCGAAAACAATCGCACTCGTACTCGAAGGAGTCACGTATCGCCCAATCGTCGAACCTAACGCCGATGTTTCCGCCTGCTCTTGCTCTCGCCGTCGCTCTCATCGCCGCCTCCTTGACCACCAAGGAATTCTCCAGCAATCGACTTGAAGAGTCCACCCGCTCCACCTTTGCCGCTGAGCAAATCATTGATCTTGGCGGCCAAGTCGTCTTCTCCGCCTTTGGAGTTACCTTGCTCATCAAACCTAGGCGGAAGGTCTACCGTAGTATCAGAGTCGTTATCTCTGTCATCACGTGCTCGTCGTTCGTGCGAATCCGGGTCCGCCTCTCGATCCTTTCCCTTGCGCTTGCGACGTCGATGCTTGCGGTCGTCACTGGTCTCTGTATCGCTATGCCGCTTCTCACCTGGGTCACTGCGCTTTGCGTCGTCTTTCCGTCGCGAAGCATCTGGCGAGTGTGTAATGTTCGATTCGAGATCGAATTTCACACGACTCGTTGACCTTCGTCGATTTTCCGGTGTGTCCGTGGTTACACCATCTAATAAAGGTCAGTCAGCATGATCATCAGTCATGAACGTACCCTTTCTTCCGGGTCCCTCCCAGGAGCTGGACGTACCCGCTGCCTGAGACTCGCGCTCTGAGTTGTTGGGCGCACTCACATTCTCAGGATCTGATCGACCTCGACCTCTGTTATGGTCCTGTGCACCATAACGAGCATCGCCTGCATACGTTTCTCCAGGATATGGCTGGCCTAGATTGGCATCGCTGTCACCGTAGGCACCACCGGTGTTCTCGTAAGGATACTGCTGAGGTGGCTGATTCGCATAGTCTGCAGGATTATAGGCAGGGTAAGACTGCTGCGGTTGCTGCGCATAGGCATGCTCGCCATACGCCTGATCTCCGGTCGGTGGCGGTGGGAAATAGTTGCTTGAAGGATACGATTGTTGCTGGCCATATCCTGCATTTTGCTGATTGCCCTGGAGGTAGTGATCATTAGGAGGCGGGCTGTACGGCTCATTACCATAGCCATCATCATAGTAACCACTGCCTCGCCCTGCAATTTTGTTAGCATCGACACAAACTCCACAGCCATCACGACTTACGATCACTATGGCCTCTGTCTCTTGATGCGGCGCGGCTGCGGCTGCGCTCGCGACTCTTGCTGTACTGGTGAGCTGCTGCTGCACCAGCGGCAGCAGCTACACCAGCAGTAGCAAAGTCCTTACCACGTGATCGGCTGCGACGTCGTCTTGTATCGGGACTGCTGTCGGCGCTGCCGCCTCGTCGGCGGTAGAGACCGGGCTCTTCGTCGCTGTGGTAATCTCGGCGGTCGCGGTCATCGGGATAGATAGGATCGTGGCCGTATGCTATCATGCCAGGCCTTCCGTCAACACTCCTGTCATCAGGGTAGTGCGAGGCTGGGACGGACCTACTTCTTGAGCGACTTCGGCTGTGCCGGCGCCTGCCTCTGCCAATCTCGTCTTCGATAACTGCATCCTTCTTCGCCTCCTTGTTGGCCTTGTTCTTCTCGTACAGACCTGCGAGCGCAGCTCCGCCGAGACCGGCTGCTGCGATCGGCACACCCTGTCGAACACGAGATTTGCTGCGATGCGCACCTCGACTCTTCGATCGAACTCGCTCGAGTATACCTGCAGCCGCTGCAGAAGCTAGACCTGCTTGCGCAATTCGACGATTGCGGTGATCGGGATCGCGATGCTCGGATGGTCCTCCATGCGGGTCGTCCGTGAAATAAGTGTCGACACTGCCACGTCTCCTCCTCGATCGACTGCGTCTACCGTGTCGCCCATCTGCGACCACGACCGTCTCTTTGTTGCCGCGATTCTTCAGTGCATACCCAGCAAGTGCACCTACGGCGGCGACAGCAGCCAGACCGCCAAGTTGTTGAGCTTTGGTGAATGACTGCTTGTCGTCGTCCCTATCTCGTGAGCGATGATGCCGGCGTCTGCGATGACGCTCGCCGCTGCGACTCCTTGATCTCGAGCGAGATCTCGAACCACGCAGACTACGCATGCTTCTTACTCTGCTTAGTGCTTCTGCGCCAAGTGCGCCTACAGCTGCACCACCGATGGCACTGCGACCTCTGCCGCCCACTTCCTCGCCTCTCCGCTTGCGATGGTGTCTGATGATCTCAGCAGCGCCAATACCAGCGATAGCACCTCCAGCCAAGTTGCGTCTGTGATGATGCTCGTCTTCTTCGCCGTCAACTCTGCGCTCGCGACGCACGTACTCGTAGCTGTCGTCGCTGCTGTAGTTTGAGGCGCTGTCGCGAGGTCGGATCTCCGTCTTACGGTCGTAGCTGTCGCTTCGTCTTCGTCGTTCGACCACACGTCGTTCATAGAAATAGTCTTCTTCCGGCTTTTTCTCGGGTTCTGGCGCAGGTGCTGGTGGCGGTGTTTCTTCCTTCTTGACCAGAGACTTGCTTTCGTCGCGTTCTTCAGTGACTTCTCTGCGCTCGATGAATTCGTACTGCGGCTCCTCGCGGCGGATGATGATCTTTTGGGGCTCTCGGCGTTCTTCGCGGATGATGATGGGGGCCTGTGGAGCTGGAGCGTCCTGTCGGATGATGATCGGCTGAGGCTGTGGCTGAGCAAAGTATTCGGTACTCTTGCTGTAACGCTCTACATCATATGGACGTTCCCGCTGTGGAGAGAAGGATCGATCTCGCTCAAAGCGGAACTCGCGCACACGCTCTGGAGACGGTGGAGATGGCGCTCGTATGACCTCTGTGTCGCGCTCGACGACCTTGAATTCACTTCTGGGACGCGGTCGATCGTAATCACTATCGCGCTCAATGACTCGATAGCTTATATCTCGTCGTGGCGGATCAGCTGATCGTTCGATCCTGGTATAGCGAACGTCTACATCATCATGTTCGTGCTTTGGAGGATCATTCCGCTCATAGGTTCGCTTGCTGAACTTCCATTCGACATCCTCGTCGTCATCGTGGTGTGAATGGGAGTGCCTCGAAGATGCTGGCGGATCGTCGCGGCGTTCGCGCTTTATGATGATCTTCTTGGTGTCCGTCTCCTCGCTCTCGTCCTTGTATGTGGATCGTGCAATGGACTCGGGGACCTGATACCGCTTGACGGTGGTGTATGTGCGACGAGGCGCCTCCTCGTAGTCCTCCTCGCGCTCGCGATAGACGGTACGGCTGCCGCGGACTGAAGTCATGGCGCCGGTCCGTCAGTTGTGCGGAGGGAAACACAGAGCAGGCCGCACCAGGGTGCAAGTATGAAGTATGTCCGGTGTGGGATATATGCGACGATGATCGAGTTCAGACGGCAAGGCTGGGAAGTAATAGGTAGATGTAGTAGGAGGGGAAATGTGCGGTGGCTATGTGACAAGAACCCCCAGTCGTTCCTCGTGGTGGGCTTGCGCTGCGCCTCAGCTGATCGAGGGCGCAAGACCAGCCGCAGTCACCACTGCAGTCGGCGCGGAAGAGGTGGTGGTGTGGTCGTGAAGGGTACGCTGCGGTCCTGCGCCAGCCCGCCAGTGTGAGATATGTCCTGTGTGCGTGAGAGCGGCACGTTGATCTTGTCCGGCGACGGCAGCAGGCAAGGCTGGTCAGTGGTCGACGATGACGAAACACTGCTGTCGGCGGAGGGGCAGGAACGAGACGACCTCGGCGGGAAGGCGCGATCCGGGACAGTTCAGCCACCCGTCAAATCTCACGCATTCCCGACAAAGTTCATCCTCTTGTTTCAGTCCTGTCAGACAGGCGGCCTTGATGCTGTGAGGTGAATGGAATGCATATGATCATTAGGATGGCATCTCAGCGACGGGTTACCTTCACAGCATGAACGAGAAGGCAGCGACAACGTGTCTCTCACCTCATCGCCCTCAACCATGCAAGCCTTCTGCTGCACGTCTGCGCCTTGTCGTCATCGCCTTCTGCACCTCTTGCTCACGCCAAGGCAGAACAGCTCGCGTGCAGTAAAGCATGACAGGGTAGACTTGTCAAGGAGGACGCCTTCACTGCTGCCCGAAGACATCGTCCAGGTCGTGGACAGCGATATAGATCAGTGATACACGTGGACTGTGGCAAGTGCCCAACTCAAAGACGACTTCGCCGACCATCGAAGCCAAAGAAAGCATTTCCAAAGACAACAACCAAGAATCCGCGATTCGCCCTCCACTTCACCAAGACCTTGAACCAGAATGCACCCGGGCGCAGAATCGAGCTCCGCTCCTTCCCGACCAAATCCACAATCACCAAGGGCACTATCCGAAATACATATCCTATGCCTGTCACCCGTCGGATCCGCCAGAGATAACCAGAATCTCCAGCGTAGTATACCGTATGCCCCTCGCACCAAAGAACAGCGGATCCATCCACTATCCTTCGTACCTTCCAATACCACATTCCGCCATACCAACCTGAAACCTCGCCAAGATGCATGAGAGATTGCCGTGTACCTAACTGTCGATGCCGTGTAACTCGAGGATGCCAAAACGGATGTCTGCATTAGATCGACGTCTTCGCTTCCTCGCGCGCTTCCTCACGGCGAAGCCGACGCGGAACCATGGTAGGTCAGCGAGACGGCGAGGACTGCTCGTAGAATTGTTTCGGTAGTGAAGATCCTTTGAGATAATCGGGACGGCATTGTTACACAGAGGATTTCTGCCCACGTCAAGCAAGTCCGCTGCGATATTGGGATGAATGAGATGTCCAGAATCTGATGTGAACAGTAAATACCTCGATACACCAACAACAAATCCATACCATACCATCCACAAATCCTTCCCACTTCGAAAATCTCCATCAAGCGCACCTAGCGCGCCTCCCAACTCGGTAAGGCCTCAAGAAGCTGTGCTCATACGAGTACCCATCGTCAAAACACACCATTCGTACTCGCCAATGTTGGGTATCCACAGCAGAACGTCCGTCCCTGTTCCCCGAACCTGCCAGACCCAAACGAAGCCTCCGTCACAACCCATATCTTCCATTGCAAATGCCATCATACCGATATCAGATAGTACCCCCGTATCCTGTCACTCAAGCCAAATCATTCGCCCCTCCATGCATTAACATATCGTTCCTGTCGTACTTTTGATTGCAGAAGGGGCCGCCCATGCCATAATCGAGGAGAATAAAGGAGGTTAAAGGAGTTAAAGGTACGGAGAGTCCAGATCCAGATCTTCCGATATCGTCAAGGGGGGGATAAGATGTTGTACGTCCTCGTGTCCCGATCAAATCAATGAAAAAGCCATGCCACGTCGGTCCTCCAACACATTCTTCTGTGCTTCTCTCCAGTGCCAGTGCAGAACGTTCCATGCTGTTCCAACGTCTCCAGGTTGTCATTCCAATGGGTGCGATCAAGTCACCAGGAAATCCCATCCTCTTTGTTCCATGATCCTTTCCCAGTCCCACGTTTGCTCTTCAAGCCCTTGGTCCATCATCTGCCAGACCTGCTCTACAATTTGCCGAGCATACTTGATATTGCCCAGACTACTCCAGCTTTGCAGACGTTCGAACGCCTGCGCAATCTCAGGTCGTTGTTCTGGCAGGAAAGCAGCACACCCAAGCAGGAACAGCGGCATGAGAAGGATGCTTTGTGTAGCCCCGTCGTCGCTGTCCCAAGGAAGGAGACGAAGGTAGTTGAGGCCTTCATCGACTGCAGTCTTAAGCATTGGTGACGGCAGCGAGGGAGAGACCGTCCGCTGAAGGTAGATCCAGGTACATTGTCGATACAGGAGAGCAGCCGTGAACCGAGGAGAGTCGGGCGCGTACCTCCAGTTCCAACCCCGAAGCGCACCATCGATTGCCCATGCCTCGGAAGCGATGAGTGGCTCTTCCCACCATCGTCGACCCTGTTTTCGAACATCTCGGATTCTGTCGCGAAGCGCTCTGATGCGGGAAATGAAGCCGAAGAGTCCATCCAGGACTCCCAGTAGCCTTCCCGCCTCGGGCTGCATCATGTAGCTAGGGAGATTGAAGTCCTCCATGAGTGTCACGGATCGGTGGTCCAGAGGATTGGTGACGCATGTTATGGCGTTGCTGTAGTCATGGTAGAGGAGGAACTCGAGAATGAACTGACGGAGCTCTTCGTTTGGGAACGCAGTACATTGCGCCGCAAGCATTTTCTTCAGTGCGTTGAGATGCAGCTGGTATGAATGTCAGCAGAAGAACTACAAATGTCCATGCTGGCGCTTCCACTTACCCGATACTCGCCACCCACATCCCCAGCGCACACAGTCTGGAGACACAGCACGAGCGTCTGCGCTATTGAGGAGTCGCCAATCGGAACGACTGCGCTGTTTTGGTCGAGGTTCGTGCCTTCAACATCGTTGCGCAGCAGCTGTACAGCTCGATGACTATGATGCAGTTGCCTCTCTGCCCATTCGTATTTGCCGTTGTAGCCGCCTGCCAGCAAACAGCTTCCAGAGAGATATAGCAGGCTGTGCATGAGGCCAGTGTGGCGCATCGCCATCGGAACGATTATGTCGATGAATGGGTTGCCATGATCTGTCAAAGACAGCACCCTGCCGACCTGGCCAGTGAAATGTTGGAAGAACATCATATCCACGTCTCCCTCGATGCCGTCCATCAACAGCGGCAATGGGACCTCTATCGTTGTTGCTGCCTTGGCCAATTGCTTTTGCTTTCCACTTTGCCACGGCCTTCTCTTTTCATATCCATCACAGACAACGTTGTTCTTCTCACAATTCTGGCAAATCGGCCTTGTCTCATCGCATTTCTTCTTGCGCTTTCGGCACGTTCCGCAGCCAGTCTTGGAGCGAGCATGCGATGCTTTTTTCTGTTCCACGATTGGATACTTCCTTGGTCGACCACGTTTGCGGGGAGCAGGTGGTAGCGCGATCTCGTTGTTGGAGATGATTGGCTTGGAATCTTCGAGCTTGTGCAGTGTGGTCTCTACGTCGAGGTCTTCCAGCTTTGGCACAACACTGCCCGACGATGTGCTTTCTGGCGACGTGCCAGTGTCTGGATTGCTGGAAATGCTGTCGGGCGTGATGACTGTGGTTTCATTCGTGTCGGTCGTCACTTCTGGGGATGATTTCGAGCTCGCCGTGGTTGAGTCGAACGAGCAGGACGTGATGCTGGGCCTGCGTTCGAACGTGGCCGAGTCTGGAGGGGAGAGTATCGAGTCCATGCCGCGAGGGTTAGACTCCGGGTGGGGATGACCAGATGATATTGATCGCGAATCTTGAGGATCGTCGTGCTTTGTGAAATGTGACATGCAAACCCTTGACCTGGTCCTGTGGTAATGGGCACCTCCCGTACTTCAACAACTACCACTTCTTTAGAGCCGGGACTGGACCATGCAGCTAAAGGTTATACTGTTCGGTCCTTTCACTAGCATGCCTCGCCTTGCATATGACGACACTATAGGTCCAAAACGCCAGAGCGGTGCGCGTTGGCAATGCGGACACCGGTTCTTACGCTGACTTGGACAGACGCATGAACGAGATGCACTACGACTGCTGCGGACCCCAGGGCTCTCCGCACAGGGTGCTACATGCGCAGCCAATATCAATAGGACGGTCATGGCGGCCACTGCCGCTAGCTCATATGCGGGAATCCCGCAGGTCCCGGCGGCGTGACAGTCGCAGGCAGGGTATAGAGCTCTTCTGGACAAGGATCTGAGTCAGGTCTGAAATAGGTAATCGGGCAAGAGCACATCTTGTTGCCAACAATGCGGGCCATCGCGACTCAAGAAGTCGGTGATGATTTCGTGGAGGAATGCGCATCTGCCAGTGTGCAAGCTCGTAGTTCGTCCGCGAACACTGGGCTGTCAGCGGCAAGGAGCGCGCTGCTCACATGCGGTGAGTGATGAGACCTCACGGCCATCGCGTAGAGCCACCGTATCTCTCGGCACGGGACCATCAGCAACTCCAGCTCACCCCTGCGCAGAACGTTTGAGCCTCTATAAGGATCAATGATTGTCGATTCAGCCAGCATCGGAGTCGGACCCACGGACCAGGCCGAAGTTCACTTCTACAGATGTGCCACAGATCCCAGGCGACCTCTGCGGGTCTCTTCGGGGTCGGGACCGGCATTGCTGGAGCATTGAGTTCGACGGCGGCGACGAGGTGAATGCAGACGCGGGTGGTGAACGATCATGATGGGCTGATCAGCTTGAGAGAGGGCGACCACTACTGCGCCCGGCAGGTGCTGACAGCTGTTCGGCCAGAACATGCTTCCGTGCTTTGGCTGGCCGACCCGTGCCTCTCCGAGAGGCTTAGTGGCGCGGGCCCAGTGAGCGTGTCCGCGATGGCCAGCAAGCCAGGGCCCAGTAACAGAGAGACGAGAGCGCGATGTCGTGCATACAGCATTGCGGAGTAGCGTGCGCCGTTGGGTCAGCGGCGATGAAACTACTGCTGATGATCGGACAATCGCGTCTGAGCGGCATTTGTGTAACATGAGCCGTCTGTCAGCTTCACGTCAGGCTCGCACAAGAGATACCGCACACGACATGCCTTACGCGGGACTAAAGCAGGCAGTCAGTGGCGACAACCTAAGGCTGTCACCCGTCGGATCGGCCAGACAGACACAACCACAAGACGTCAGCAGATGTGCCCGGGCGACACCATCACGACCCTCGTGCGTGATGGGTATCAAACCCGGCAAGCGAGACTGCAAATACCACAGCCAATGTATCGCCGCGCGAAGGGATGTGAAAGCCACGTTTTGTAATAGGCGTGGGAGACAGGCCGACGAGCCAGTCACCGAGAGTCGCGGCGTCGTCTCCGTCAAAGAGAGTTTGGGAATGGCCCCTCCCTCCCGCGCGACTGGCTACCTTATGCATCGCGGACTGGCTCATGTCCATCACAGCTGGAGGCGAGGAAGGCATGCACATATCATGGTAGGGACCCTCGGACCTTGCGGTCAAACTACCGCATGCTGTATACGTCGCAACTATACCTCCCTACCGATCACCTCGATGACGAGTCAAGATCCTCTCTTTTTACAGCCTGCTGCATGCCTATGACCACGGACACACGCGGAATGATGGAAGATACCTATGCCGTGGGATTTCCCATCTCAAACGCCTCCATGCAGGTTCATCGAGCGTGCATCGAGATCATGCCCCAGAGCTTACCGTCAGGAACACTATCACGATCAATAATCCAACAAGATTTCGCTCAATTAACCTTGACGACCACCACACGGTCCACAACCTCGGCAGACTGTGGCAAGTCTGGCGTCGCGGCAGCTGAAGACGCACCACTTCGCGATCACAAGGCTCGATCTCACACACCATTTGCCGGTAATTCCATGCCCGAGACTCTCTTTGTAAGAGATTTATGGCCTGGACGATGGCACACTCGATAGATATTGACGCCACAGCGCCACAGCGACCTATTGCAGCTGGTCTGCTAGAATCGAGTCTATCCACAGTATCCGACTTGCTGGCGATCCCCAACCCCAACAAATTGAGTCAAGTGTCTGTTGTGCTTGAGTACCATGACGATTGAATGGATCACCGGCAGTGACATGTCGACCGAACACCCCACGCCGAGAACAGCTTCAGCCAAGTCCCGCTTCAGAGAAACCAACAAATGACCGACTTCATGCACCACCCAAAGTCTCGTTGACACGCTCTTGGAACACACCGCTTCACGCACCAAGACGACTAGCAGATCTCCACCCGTTCGCAGCGGGTCGCTGCCTCGGGCGCGCTCACATGGTGGGCGAGAAGGTTTAAAGCTAAAGCACTTCGCTCACATATGTGTGGGAGTGATTTGAGGGTGAGCGACGGCACGCGTCAGAATATGCAATGTCAGTCGCAGCGCAGTTCTTATGCTGACAGTGACAACCTAAGCCTGTCACCCATTAGATCGGCCAGAGAAAACCAGTAATGCAGGAACAATCAACACGGCCACCGGAAAACAACCATACTAACAGACGGCCTGTGAGAGCCTCATGAGTCAAGATGGTGTGTGATACCGCGATGGGGTGAATGCAACCGCGACCTCGTGCGCTCACTTCCCCGTCTCAAGCGCAGACTATACACCAAGAGTTCAGTAATCCTAAGCTCATTGACCAGGCGTGCATCTCGATATGGCCTTCTCGTAATAACGGCATACATATCTCGCTCAGCTTTACATATACATGCTCACGCATCGCGTGAGGGATCTGCAAGATTCTGTCACGGCGGCGGTCGGGCACGAGCCGCCGTCATCACCACAAATGCCATCTTGCCCGAAGCTACCCACGATTGACTTCAACCAAGATGAAGACCAGATGTCGGAGAGTAGTGCCAACGGCATGCAGATATCCCGCCTGGTGGTTCTGCCCTGTAGAGCCGCAAGAAAGCGCACAATCGCAACGTTAGCGCGTCCCCAGGCTGCAACCACCCTGGTATGCCACAGGCAGATCATGATCTTTCATGCCGCACTACCTCGACGACTCAGGTGCTACTCGGTTAGCAACATGCAGTCCTTGCAGTCGAGCTTCTCGATATGGCTTTGACTGATCACAAATCGGTCTCTCCTGCCTGTACGATGCACTGCTCTGTCAGCGACAGGCAATGCTTGTGATACTACTGGCGGAGGACGTCGGAACATCTAAGCTCCACCATTACACTCAATGTAGTGCTCCCACTCGCCTAAGCAAGCAATGCACACGACCCAGCCAAGCGCCACCATGAATGACATAGCCCAGAAAGACGCTCATATCAATTTATCATCTACAGCTTACTACTCGACGGCTGGCAGCACGCCGCACCATTCGCATCAACCTTGCCCTCCACTGCACCCTGACGGTGCTGCTCACTGAGCAGTATACTCTGATTAAACTGCTGCGTGCTCGGCGGTACATCCAAAGCCGGGTTCTTGTCGAAAAAGTTGACCGGCTTCATCGCGACCTTGATCGTCTCGCACGGCATGACTGGGAAGTCTTCGATGCGTGGAATCTGTTGAAAAACGTCAGCGTGACTGTAACAAGGCTGGTGGCCTTGCGGAGAACTTACATGATTGATACCAAATTGCACAAACACAACCAAATCCTCGTCGACGATGTTGTCTTTGCGATCAGCCCAGGCACGTACCCCGGTCCCTCCTCGGCTTTGGTTCGTGTACTTCCCACCCGCATACAACTCCCCATCCCGATGTTTGACTGCGTATATGCTCTTATCCGCAAACTCCGCCCTCTTGTGATTGAAACTCTGCGCGTCACTCAACATCTTCTGGAACGGCGGCGCGTGAATCTTATAAGCAACCGGCTTGCCATTAACCGAATTGCGAACATCCGCATTCTGGATCTTGAACGTCCTGTTCGCTTCGTAGTCAACGTTGTACCCGCCAGACTTCTCGACAACAGTTTCTTGGGTGTAGTAGCCCGTGCCGTGAGGGTTGAAGGCGCTGCGCGGCATGGCATGGGCTTCGTCGAAGACGAGGCGGTTGCGGTAGCCATCGATCATTGGGTCCACGCGCAGGGAGAAGATGTGCTGGTGGTGGGTTGCGAGTACTCCTGGGTGGACGACTGTGCCCCTACAAACAGAAGCGTATTAGCTATACTCGAGGAGCCAGCGACAATGTCTCGGCCGCTGTTGCTGAACGCGGGAAGTGTACGACTTGTCTCAGTCGATACCTTTGAGGCCGTCAATTACGTACCAGGGAACTTCGACTCCGTCGTCGATGGGCTGTGTTGAGAGGATGCCGGTGGCGCGGACCTCGTAGGCGAGTTCGCCGGCTTGATTGAATATGAAGGCTAGAATGTATTCCTAATGGTAAGGTATGTTAGCTTATGGGTCTTGGGAAAAAGTGACAGTAGCCATAGTGCGACATCTGGAACTCACGTAGTTCGCGACGGTAATGATACTTTGCAAAACGACCTCTCTGTTCCGCACAACGGCTGCGCGGCCAGTTCGGTAGTTGGTGTGCTTCCAGCCGATGCCACCGTCTTGCTCGTGGATGCAGACGACATTTGGCATATCAAGAGGGCTGCCTTTGTCGTCGGCCAGCGTTGCTGAGAGGTAGTGGATGGATCCAAGGCAGTCACATCCAAGCTTCAAATCATTCGCCATGATCCCAGCTCCAGTATCTCCAAGATCGAAAGCAGACTTCTTGTGGTAAGGATGGCGAGGATCGGCGTACGGGATGTTCATGTCGGATAGAGAAAGGCGGTAGAAGAGGTTGCGGCCATCGTAGCGGACGTCATAGAGCACCATGCCTTCGCGCTGGTTGAAGCCAACACGGAACGACCATTTCTGCCATTGGATGACATTGGATGTGCCCTGCTCTTGGACAGAGAAGCTTGCACCTTCTGGCTGCACAACTTGCAAAGGCTTGAGATCTGTTCGTAGCTTCTGGTATTCTGGAATGTACTCGTTGGCCGGCTTCGGGTCCCACGGCTTCGGCTCGCTGACGGTGTTGTCGACTCCGGTGGGGAGGTGGTCGATACGGATCACTTTCCGGGACACCGTGCTAAGCACCGGTGACACGCTGAGCGGTAAGGCGTAGTGGTTGCTGTCCAGCTCATCTGACTTGAGTGGATCTCGCAGATACAAGAAGCATTGAGCCATCCGGTCGTCGTCTTCAACACCGTCCGATCCATATATCCAAGGCTAAGCAACGACTGGGATTAGTATCTCCATGTCTCAGATGGAAGTGGTTCTAATCGGGGTTCTACTTACGTCAACTACGACCTTTGATCCTTCCGGCAGCTTCAGCTTAGCGAGTTCTGCCTGTACACCTTCGTCCTCAAGGGCGATGCGTTCCAATGCCACAATCTCCTCGCCATCAAAGGGGGCATGATCGTTCTTGCCCAGTCTGACATTGTATTCCACACTCTGGGAGCTGAGGTTGACGACAGCTTCGTGAAATTTGTTGGTCGATCGCAGGTAGTATGTGATGAAGACCTTGCGCTCGATCTGTGGAAGATCGTAGCCGCTGAATTCTGCCTCCAGGTAGGGCACGACTTGTGCCTTTGGAGGCTCCTCAAGGGTGACGGCTTTGAACTGAAGGTCTTGTCCTTGTGGCCATTGTGCTCTGACCAGGGCAACTGCGTTCTGAATCTCGTCACTGCTGATAGGTGCCAATGGGTGGGTGCTGGACTGCTTTGCCGTCCTGATTGGCAGTGAGGTGGCGACTGCTTCTGTGGCCATGATGTTGAGCGAAGATGATCCGGTCTCTGGCGCAATTCCCTCCTCTCAAGCGCTGAAAATGGTGGATGAATGGGATCTGAACGTGCACGAAGAACAACAGAGGCGAAGAAAAGGGTAATACCCCGAAGTGTAGATAAGGCCAGCAGCGAAGCTAACGGAACCACGAGCTAGAAGCGGGTCTACCATGTGTCACTCAGACCTACGAGATGCTCTTGTCTGCTGCAGATGTGGACCGTCGGCCGCTCTGAGTTGGCCGCCAGTCGCCCGGAAGCTGTATACCATGCAGGCAGAATGCAGCTCTTTGTCGTGGCGAGATTCGTGTCGACGAGGGGTCAAGCCGGGAGGGTCAGTCCCCCGACTTTTCACTTCGCTTGTACCTGCCGGATTGAGGTGGTCATGTTGGTGACGAGAGCCCAATGCTCCGGCAGGTGCAGTGGATGCAGATAGGGCTGGACGTAATCATCTGTTCTGCTCACTATCAGCTTGCGTGACGGTGATGGAGATCATGTCTGTCGCACCTGATGCAGCGGCGACATGTGGTGGGCCGTTGCCAAGAGCATCGTGTCACATTGTGAAGAAAAGCTAAGGATGTGCAACGACCACGATCGGACAGGTGCGTGGGGCGGACAGACTTGAGCAATGCAGAAGAATGCATGCGAGTATATATATGGCTTCCCTCCCATCGCAGCCCAGTCCACACTCATTCTCGGAGCATACTCGCTCAAAGCCGCTCAACAACAAGAAGTCATGCCGACCAGCCAACAACCTCGAACCTGAACGGATAGTGTAGTAATTAGGAGCTGTATCCGAACAAGTGCTATAATACACAGGAAGTTATAACCACTGAAAGAGTCCGATTCCCACACCAGCTCCTGCAGGAAACTGCTCGCAAGCAGCCCTGCCATGCGCCGCCAAAATGCAACACAACGCAGAAGAAAAGATAGGGAACAATCAGCCGTCTCCTGTTGGTGCCATGCAGAACGAAAGAAAAAAAAAAGAGTCCCCCTATCGATGCCTTCGCTGACCTCACTGTGATCGCTAAATCGCGCTGACTGGGCGTGCCTTTCCTCACTCAAAATTCCTGCAAATCAAAAACGCCTGGGACCCCATTGTTACCTCCGTTCCGCCGCCTAAATTCCAATCTGTAGCTCCATGATCCTGATTTCGTGGCAGTTCGTCTCTGTGTACGGTTGTATGTGGTTCTCATCTTGCGCTTGATGGCATAGAGGCCGGCACATGGCTGCGCTTGAGCTTCATGAACCCGGGCGGCTTTGTCGGATCTGAGGGATCCATGAAAGACATTAGAACTGTGCTCAGCTCCTTGAAGTCCACCGGCTTCGTGAGGTAGCTGTTGAATCCAGCTTCGGCGCACTTCTGATATACGTCGCCGAGGACATTTGCAGATAGTGCAATGATAGGTAGATGTGGGCACTTGTTCTTCTTCTCCCATTTGCGGACCTCCTTACAGGTCTGGTAGCCGTCCTTGTTGGGCATGTGGAGGTCGCAAAGAATGATGGAGTAATACCCGTGCGGCTTGTCGAACACCTTGTCTGTGCATTGGACCCCGTCCATCACGGTGTCCACTTTGATTGATACTTTGGCCAAGAACTTGAGAATGACCATTTGGTTGACACGGTTGTCCTCCACGAGCAGGACACGCTTCTCTCTGTTGCCGAGCCTCTTGGTTAGCTCTTCGAATACTTGCTTCTGGTTGACAGCGACCTGTTGTGCACTGTCCTGATTCCGGTCGAGGCTCATCTCCCGCTCCTTCTGCGGATCAAAGATGAGGCCGAATCGGGATGGCTTGAGAGGCTTGAAGACAAACCTCAACCTCCGGTCGGTGACAAGTTGATCGTAATTGTAGTCTGGCGCCTGTTCCATAATCTTTCTTCGCTGTGCCAAGTCAGTTATCAACACAATGGCAGTTGATGATGTCGGCGAGCGCAGAACTTGATGCATGATCGCAAGAATCTGTCCCACGTCCTGCAGCACGACAACAATGTGGGTAAAAATGACGGGTTCCTCACCGCCCAGCATTTCTTCACAGTCGGCGAAGCTTTCGTGGGCTGTGATCTGGTGGGGAATATTATTTGGCAAGGTCATGTCGATATGCCTAATTGTAGCATCGCGACTGTACTTCCATGGCGCTATGACCAGTATCGAGAACATTGGTGGCACCATAGCGGAGACAGGTCGTACTGTCTCTGCTGAAGCAGCCGAAGCTCCAGAGCCCGTCGAGGCTGGGGATTGGCCCTTAGCCTCGGGTTTGTGTCCTTCCGGCAATGACAGCTTCATCGGTAGGCTGAACGTACTCGAGATAGATGCATCCGGGACAATAGACGAGACAGATGATCTGTCCGACCTAACACTGCCAGACCTAGTAGCTGAACGCACAGAAGGGTCGGAGCTGGCGGACGAAACCGATGGTGACTCTCTACCAGTATCCGGCGAACATGGCGATGGAGATCCTGAAACTTCTTGGAGAAATCTTGGGGACGCTTTCCCATGGACGTCGGCATACAATGGCAGGGATGGTACCTTTGTCAACGCTGCCGGCATCGGTGTTGGCACGGGCGACAGTTCAGAAACCACTAGTCCAGGAATTGGTAAGCTTTGCGGCCCTGGCGTAGATGGTGGCGGCGGCCTGTCTTCGCGTGATGGCAAAGCCACCTTGACGAAAAATGTGAAAGTCGAGCCTTGGTCCGGAACTCCTTTAGCGCCCATATCGCCGCCATGTAGTTGTGTAAGCTGCTTCGATATTACAAGTCCAAGGCCTGTACCTCCTTGCTGTTTCGTGCTGCTACCGTCGATCTGACTAAATCGTTTAAACAGGTATTCAGCTTCGCGATCCGTGAAGCCACGACCGCTATCAACGACCTCGAATCGGATGTACAGCTCGTGTTTATCAAGATCATGAGAGTCGTCCTTCTGAACGCAGCATCGAACCAGAACTTCTCCATGTTGGGTGAATTTGAGAGCGTTGCCGACGATGTTGAGCAGGATCTGTCGCAGTCTGAAGCGGTCGCCTTTGACCTGTGGCGGTACCTCTTCCTCAACAATATAGTTCAGCTCCAGACCTTTATCGATAGCAAGGGCTGAAGTCAAATCATTGACTTCTTCGATGAGAGCGCGGATGTACAACCAGTCCATATTCAGCTGAATCATACCAGCTTCAGCCTTAGAAAGGTCCAGGATGTCGTTGATCAGCCCACGAAGACCTTCTGTGCTCTGCCGTATAATGTTCACATGCTCCATTTGCTCAACGGTGAGACTGCTGTCGATCAAAAAGTTGACCATGCCCGTGATACCATTCAGTGGCGTGCGAATCTCGTGAGACATGTTGCTCAGAAATCTCGATTTTTCGTCCATGGTCTCTTTCAGGTCCCGCTCCAGTGTTTTATGATCGTTGATATCTGTGCATGTTCCATACCAGGTCTCCCCTTCATCGTGATCCCGGACAGGATCTGCCAACAACACACGTACGAGATGCCATCTGAAGTTGCCGTCCTTTGACTTGAGCCTAACCTCAGTCGAGTATGAGTGCCGTCCGTCAGCGTCGCGTGAAACCTTCAAGATGCCTGTACGTGCAAGCTCTGATAGCTTCCGCTGTGGCATCTGTGCTATTGGGGACGTGACCACAGAGTCGTCGGAACTAGAGAAAGCTCTTTCAGTCTCCGATGATCCACTAGAAGATGCATTCGACTGCGAGACGGTGCGGGTCGGCTCTGGTGGTAGCGATGTTGGCACATTGGTAGGCTGACCAGTCTCGTCATCGAAGTTCGGCAGTCTACACTTTGCAAGATCTTCTGGATGAACCTGATCCATGAACCCGACGCCTAGCGCTTGCGACTCTGTCTGTCCAGAGTAATGGAGCCACTGAGTGTTGCAGAATGTTACGCCTTGAATCTTGTTGACCGCGAAAACGATCTGCGGG
The DNA here is from genome assembly GCA_002116355.1 of Dothistroma pini CBS 116487. NCBI lineage: Eukaryota > Fungi > Ascomycota > Dothideomycetes > Mycosphaerellales > Mycosphaerellaceae > Dothistroma > Dothistroma pini. The sequence continues at coordinate 114,889 of KZ108418.1, forward strand.
CTTGAATTCGCAAGCGCACGATACTTGGCCTCTGACGCGGCAGTTTCCTGTTGACGAGCCGAATTGTGCTCGGCAAGTTGTTGCTCGTGGAAATCCATCATGGTGCCGATCCAGTGCACGACTTTCTGCCGTTTGTCCTTCAGCGGCGCTGCTCGGACGTAGAACCAGCGATAGCTTCCGTCAAATCTCTGCAGTCGCACTTTCTGTTGCAGCTGCTGATTAGTACGAAGTGAGCGATGCCAAGCTGGCAGGAAATCGTTGCGGTCATCAGGGTGAATGGCTTGCCAGGGGTCATTGAGAACGTCTCGAGGCTCTTGACCTCGATAGATGAGGAACTTGGAATTAACCCAGCTCAGGGAGCCCGTCTCCGGCTGTGCGGTGAAGATCTGCACGGGCACAGAATCTATAATGGTTCGTAGCAAGCGCTCTGAAGGCGGAGGCATGTCTTCCGGGTATGAGCCTTTACGAGCATGAGTAGAAGGCCCAGGTATGAAAGTCAGGCCCGGCGAGACTGCCTCGCCTGGCGTGAAGCCACCGAAAGAAGACAAGAAATCAGCACCATAGGAGTGCAGCAAAGAATGCTGCTTCGAGCCTTCAAGTTGTGCCGGTGCCGGTGCCGCCGAGCGCATAGTTAATCGCGATGGCGATGGTCCTTCTGCGGAGCGTGGCGGACTACGCTCACGAGATGGGAGCTTCAGTGGCATCTTTTCATCTTTACCGTTCGATTTTACCTGCAGCTTACGCTGGCTCCTCGGTGTGTTTGAGTCGTCCTCGACCGACGACCTCCCTTCAGTGCTTTCTGTGCTCTTCGAAGACTTGGCAGGAGTCTGTGTCGCGCTGGCATTACTGGCACTGCGATGGCTAGGTCGCTTTTTGGCATCGAAGTAGTTGTCAACCATCTCGGTACCTGACAGCGCCGGCGTGCCAGCAACAGATCTGCTGGCTGTCCAACCGTGAGATGCTGGGTCCCAGCCCGGTGTGCCCGCGAAAGAACCCGATGGACTTGCTCTTGACCGACTGGAGTATTCAGACGGACTTGTAATGCTTCCAGAAGTTGATCCGGGCGGCTGCTCTACCTCAGCATGAACCAGTTCTTCTAGTCCTCTGGGCTCTATGGTCATGGGAGCGGTAGTAGTATTGTGTCCACTGGCTGTGCGACGATGTCGAATGTTGACAGACTGCATACAAGTTGCCGAGAACTGTTGCGCCGTTGCAAAGGACGTCGCGAGATGTGGCCCAAGTAGCTTGAGCGTCTGCGCGAGATTGTTAGGATACGGCACTGTCGATGTCAACACTGACAAAACTGCTATAGGCGCCTTTCTCCCCCAATCTACAGTATTGCTCCGATGTAATCTGTTCATCTTGTCCTTTGACTGAGGTGTCATCCGCAAAGACTGCATAGGTTGTGACAGTGTAGGATGTACCAAAGGTATGTGGATCACAGTGCTGGCGCGATCAACGCCGATAGCGTCGACCTGACCGAACTGTGAATAATCCTTTGGACTGGTAGCGTCGTTGAAGGAGTCGTCCACTTGCGCATCGTCTGATGCGAAGAATGGATTTGACTCCTCGTCCGACTGCATCGCGGGAGAGGGTGCTGGTGACTGTGCCCAGGGAGAGGCAGGATGTTGCTCGTATTCCTCATAATCGCGACGTGAACCTAGGGTATTCTCAGAAGCGAATGTACTGCGGTATTGTGCAAGTACCGATGGTAGATTTTCCGGCGCAGAGCGCGATGCTGCGTTGGTCTTAGAGTCAGAGTCATAGTCCCTGGTTACAGTCACGATTCGTCCTCGATCAAGAACCCGGTTGACGCCTCCAGGTTCGATAAGTGGATGGGACTCGTGGTCGAGAGCTCGTAGGTTCGTAAAGATCTCTGCGTGAGGTTCATCGTTTATATCCACACTGCTGAAGTCTTGCTCACTCAACGAACCGTGACGGTTGCTGCCAATGGACGGCATACGTTTAGGTAGTGTCCTGTTCGTGCTGACACCAGCAGCATGGGTAACCGTGCGCTGAGGTCCTGCTGGCCGCGTTCGTTGGCTTGGTTCGTTAAGGGTGCTCAATACATCTCGCACTTCCCTCCCATGTCCTGCATAAGAATGACGCGATTCCAGGCGTGGTCGTAACCTCTCCGGATGTAGTCTTTGGGGTGTATCGTCCATAATGGCTTCCGAGGACGGTTCGCGCATAACGAAATCCGGCCTTCGCAGACTCGAGACTTGAGCCGCATACGTCTGCTCCAAGACTGTTCGATGAGGAACGAGCTCCTCTTGTCCATGCATGTTAAATGTAGCCTTCTGACCCCATGGCACATTTTCGATGTCTGTAGGATCCAAAGGCTGCACTAAAGTTGCTCGCTCGGCTTTGAAATGGTCGTGCAGGATGTTTGTCACAGTCGCCCACCACTGTTCTAGGCCTGGTTCCGAGTTCAAGGTGAGGACTAAATCGTACAGGCTTGGAGTCGGATAGCGAGGGTCTTCTGGTACGTTGGCCGCATTGCCACCGGGCAAGAAAGTGCTGTTTGCAGCAGGCGTGCTCCCGCCAGATCCTACGTCTCCATAGCTTGTTCGACCAGAAGGAGAATGCTCATCGCCACCCGCCTGGCTACTCACAGTTGGTGATAGCGCAGTGAACGGCTGATGGAATGAGTTCGACCAAGTCCGTGGCGTTCCTGGGACATATGGAAAGGGATAAGATGGCGTGCGCAACGGTTGGCCAGCGGGTGTAGCAGGCACACTGCCTCTGATTGTCCGGTTGCTCTCCGTCGACACGGTAGAGACGGTCGATGCAGTGCGCACCGGCTCGTCTTGGTCTGTCAACACGGCATTGACGGCTGTGGGAGGTGTTGCGCCGTCTTCCTCCTTGATGGGCGACACACGCTTCTGCTCGTCTCGCGCGCCAGAGCTGGACCCGTAACTGCGGCGTACGCGAGTCTCAGACAGTATCTTAGTGCTCAGCGCCGCTTTTATCTGCTCCAGATCTCCATGCGGCGAGACCTGCACAGCTCCTTTGCCCTTCGCAGCACTGCTGCCAACACTCGCGCCGGCCTTGGCGCTGCGTTCATTTCGTTTCGATCGTTTCGAGCCGTCTTTCGGGCCAGCCTCGACCTCGACACTGCCGTCTGTTGCATTGCGCCTTCCTCCCTCTGTTTCTGAGCTGTGACTGATCTCCGAGAGTCTCCCCGGCGGCGACCTCGCCAGCTGCGGTCTACCAGATTGTGATGACGCCGGCGTCGCTGAGAGCCTCTCTGGCGCTCCTGTGGGCGTGGGCTCCGTGTCTTCGTGCTCGGAGGAGGAGGAGGAGTCATCTGCTGACGTCGATAATGTTTCGGGCGGCGTCGAGGACGACTTCATCGCGCGACAGCCACGGTCCTGCTGGCTGTCCTGCGCCGTCGTGAGCAAGTCGGAGCATACGAAGGGGACGGCCGTGCATAGGATTCGATCTGGCAACGCATCTGAAAGTTCCACTAACGCCTGAAGCTGCTGCAGAGAGTTCGGCTGTGCCCAGCTGGAAAACGTGTGAGAACGCCGCACACTAGTAGAGGTACCGTGAGTGCAAAGGCTAGATGACGTAATTTTCTCAGGGAGCAACGGTTCCTTTCGCTGGGCGTTGATGCGCCTTGCCTCTGTGCATGCGCCGATGCGGACAAGTGCTAGCGATGTTTGGGTCGCCGACAAAGTGACAAGTGAGCGAGACACTTCTCGACGACACGTGAAGATATAGGTTGGGACGCAAATGGCATTGTCTTGCGGCATGCAACAAGGTAAAGGGCAGCAAATCCGCAGCTGACGATTCGCACTAGCCGGGACAAAACCACATGCACTATGTGGAGGACGTTACGTTATCACACCTTCCTTTCCAAGGTCTCTTCTTCTGCTGCAACAAGAACAAGAACAAGAACAAGAACAAGAACCTGCGTTCCTGCCAATTTCGTCAACCAGTGCACTCCGAGCCGATGAAGCCGAACAACAGCAACGACAGCGGTCCTGCCAGTAAGAGGTATTGCTTGAGGCGAAGCAGACGTGTTGCTGCGTACATGTACCTGGCGCGGCGGCCCGAACAATGATGTGATGCCGTTCCACATCTGACAGTTATTGCTGCTCTCGGGCATAATATACTGGACGGTTCGATATCAACCATCGCCGACCAAGGCGCCTAGAACCTCACCTCAGGACTCAGTCTTATGATCACTCAGCCGCCTAATATGTTATGGTTGCCTTCTGCCGCCCGAGCCGCCTTACCAGTGTGCCAGCATATCCCAGAGATCTTCAGCCGTACCCACAGATGACGTCTACGGCGGAGACCTCCGCTGCGGCGGCGTCAAGTCTAAACCCTTCCTTGCGCTGATAGAAGTCTGTGCTGCCAGACCAAAAGTCGAGTATTGCAGCGAGCGTCACCTTTACGGCAGCAACGGAGGACGATGAGAAGGCCGACGAGCGAGATTTCGGTGAATGAATCCACACATCCGCTCGTCGACATCCCACGCGAACCGCAACGACCACTGTGTGTGACGGGACACGCCATACCACAGGCAAACAAATAGCAGCCCCGCGTAAAAGCAAAGCATCATGAGACCCTGCCGATTCAAATCCAGCTCACAGAGCACAATCATTCACCTGCATTGCAACAAACCCATGGCCGTCGAACCCTAATCCTCGTCCACCTCCGAGACAAAAGTCTACCCACTCCATGCCACAGTAATGCCTCCGGAGGTAGCTCCCAGCACAATCCCACTCCACCACGTGCGAAAAATCGCAAGTCGCGAACATTAGCCACGCGAGAGGCGCGAACCGAAACCCGCGTCGTAGTCTAAGCCCTTGGCTGTACATTCCCTGACGATGATGATGCCTTTAACCTCTTGTCAAAATGGCGGCGTGGCGCGACAACTTCGGGATACTGTTGCTGACGACATTGGTCCACGAAGACCAGACTGGACGCTAGATGTATGTGAGTACGGAATGCAGTCAGGTGGCAAGGACAAGAGTTCTGCTTGAGCAGTATAGCATTGCATCGTTGCCAGCGTATCCATTTCATCAAACGTTAATGCAAAGTGTGAAGCGTAGCAGTTGTCCTACTTGTTCTGCAGATCCAAAGTCATGCTCATCGTGTTGCCTGGTTTAGGCTGACCGGAACGCCTGGGTAATGCCCATCGCTCAAGCATTCAATCAGGCTGCGGTCTGACATGGTCATGACTGTACCTGCGTGCTATTTGGCGGTGTCGCAGTTCCGCCTGATTGTTGTTGTGGAGTGGTTGGAGCTCGTATGCCGGCGGTGGTATCGGGTAGGTTTCCTATAGCCTTCACAAGCCATGCTTTCTCGTCATTGAACTGGTCATCATCTGTGCGGTCCTCCAGGAACCGCGGCAGAAAGTTGAGAAGGCGTTGTTTGTTCATTATCAAGAACTTCTGCACTTCTGTAGACTTGTTGGGGTTGGCTGCGAAGATCTGCAGAAATTAGCCAAGGGTTCAATATGACTGGAAGTGGAGTCTTACCTTGAAGACATGAAACGCTTCGTACTGCACCATCCGTCGATCATCCTTAAGCTGCCACATGACGAGCTTGAGATTATCGCCCGATGCCACATATCGGGTCATGACTTCGTAGAACTGTCGATCCAGCAGAACCTCTCCCAGCAGTTTGATCGATTGTCGCTTCGTCACATAGCTGTCCGACTTGACCAGGATATCGTTGTACCTCTGGAAGAACATATCAAAATTCGTGTTGATGAAGGCCGACACAAGCACTTTGTGCTTCGTCAAAATCAGTCTGAAGCAATCGAATGCGTCCGCGCTGACCTCGAAGCTCGACTTGTCGATCCAGGTGAAGAATTTCCAGAAAACGCCCGTCCCACTCGCTTGTCTGTCCATGTCGATGTCGTAGAGATTGCTCGTCCGCCCATCGCGTGTAGGTTCGTCGTAGAGTATCACCGCAGCAACCGCATCCCATTTCAACGCCTCTTTCAGAATGCCACCACACGGTGAGGCACTTTCCCTCCGATCGTAGCCATTGCAGAGGGCAACAACGATTTCAGGTTGTTTTTGTAGGACCTCCCTCAGAGCATCGGGCTCATTCGAGTTACTTCCAGGACTTCTAAATCGGAAAACGTTCGAAATGATCGTCTGCGTGTCTTTGCGGGCTTCGAAGGGTAGGCGGTGAATGTGGTTGACTAGCTGCGGTAGAAGGCCTTCGTCCAATGCAGCGTTGACGACCTGGTGTACTTGTTCGGGTTGCGCTTCGACCTCTGGCGTGCCTTGGAGAGTCACTTTGATCTGGGCGAGATTGCGGGCAAGTTCTTCCTCGACCTGAGACTGTCAGCTCGTGTAACTCGAGTGGCCTGGTCACATGTCGGGAAGCACTTTTCCCGTTGGCTGCCCATTCTGCTCTTGGGTCAGCCTCGTCAACAGATCCTTTGTGGCTTTGACAAGATCCCCTGCTGTGTGGCGTTTTCGTCCAAATAGAAACGCCATAACGCCTGCTGCGCCGCATGCGCTATGGCAAGGTGTTTACGAGCAAGCCAGGATGGAGGTGGAGATTGAGGTCAGGAGATGTTTGTGTTTGGGACGCCGTGGACGCTTGGTGTAGCTCTCAGAGCCGAGCGCCAGACATGCATCGCCCGTCAACCAGCGACAAGATGCTTGATGCTTACACGCTCAGGTACAGTCAACGTCCCTGCAGAAACGCAGATCTTATAGCCAACGTTCTTTCACCCTGGCAACGCGATCACGTGCCTGCGTGGGTCATTACAGTACAGAGCACTTCTTCATCTGGCGACTTTCACATGTGTATCGATTGCAACCACTGCTGGTGTTATGATGCCACTGGAATGAGCGAGCTCGAGATCTCACACAGCGTAAGCATGACCATGACTGACTGATTCCCTCCGCCCTAGCTCTTATCGTGGAGACATGCTCTCACCCTCATTTACCACTTACACGTAACAGAGTCACACTGCAACGGCACCCGAAGCATCACCACTTCATACAATATGGCAGAGTGCTTCTTCCTCAACCGCCTACCAGCAGAGCTCCGAGTCCAAATCTACGAATACATCCTCACCTTCGAACGCCCGCTGAAGCTCCGCCAAGTTGTCGCCGGCTCAAAGAACACCAGCATCCTGCGAGTAAACCACCAAATATGTAATGAAGCACTCTCAGTGTTCTACGACAACAACACGATCCTCGTCTCCCGGAACGACTTTTGCGAATGGCCCGACTCAGAACTCCAGACACCTATCCGGCGAGATCAGGTTCGACATTTACTAGTCAAACACTTCAGCCAATCGATCAGATGTTCTTCGTTCTCAGGAGGAAATAACATGGTTCTGCCTGGATGTTGTAGCACTTGCCACCCTTCTGCCGAGGGATTCATTGAAGCACTATCGCGGTTGCCGCGTTTGCATACGGTGGTCGTTGATATTCATCATCATCAGCGGGAATTTAGCTTCATCAAATCGACTATTGGAGGCATCGGTAGCACGAGTGTCTACTCGAGAGCTGGCTGCGAGATGATATGCGTGGATGTGGCAAAGTATCAATTCACGTCCGGGCTACCACCTCAGGGTCTGACAATCACCTTCATGGACTCGCCACTCAACTACATATGGAACCGCTTCTCCTCGCTGAAGCTCCTCAGCCCCTTTGGCGTACCTGAGGAAAATGCGTTGCTGGAGTATCTTCGAGACGACATCGATCGAGCTCTTCCGGACAAGCTCTATCTCTTACACTGCGCTCGGTACTCGATATTCTGGCCAATGATATTTCAGCGAGTGGCCGAGCCATGGCAGGCGGTGGAGAATGATCTAGCCGAAGGGCGAGATCCTGGAGTTTCATACAACGCGATGACTGAGAACATCAACGGGTTCATGTCTCGTCACTCTGTGCACGACGCCAGAATGCAACTGCAATTGCTTCGCGCGGAAGAAGCGGGGCTACAGGGTTGGGAGGCACTGACGCCGTCGCCGCCGATGCTACCAGTAGCAATGACTCAGCAGCCGCTTGACGAAGCCGTGAACCTTTACGACGTGGGCGACATTGGATGATCTCCAAGCTATGTACAATTCTAACATTCATCCTCACCGTGAAAGCCAAACAAATAGACTTCCTTGACACTCAGCTCGTCGTTACAAGGTCTAAGAAGCTCGTCGCGTGGCCAGGCTCGACATCTTGTGGCAATAGAACAGACATCCGTTGACGTCGGAACGGGTGTGAGCAATGCGGTATCCGCCGTGTTGAAGCACAAGTGGTGACGAGCGCGCTCTTGTTTAACGCGATGGTTCTGTACGAGTGCTTAAGCTCGCCGTCTATTGCTTGAAGCAAGTGTTCTGCGGCCCGCATTGTCCTTAGTGGACGTACTTTGACATCGGTCTTGCCTCTAAGTGATCGAGTTGCTTTGCACTTGCCAGCGCGCTGTGGTGATCTGATGAACCAACACATTGTCCGTTGTGTTGTGCATGGCTATGTCGTCCCGAGCAAAAGCTGGAACATCGCGTTCGCAGCTAGCCCGTCCTCTGGTGCATTCTGGGCCCCTATAACCTTCTTCAGTCATCGCCCATGTCCTTATCTTGTGAACCATCCGAGTCCTCTGGATCCTCATCGACTATGTCCTAATCCTCACTACCTACAGATGACCAGCCTCTCTTATCATAATTTGCCCAAACCTCCTCGGAGTCATCATCGATGTAGTCGCTGAGCTCGATGTCCTCATCGCTGTCGTCATATGAATAGTTTTTGTAATCTCCTGTCCGTGTCCCAAAATCGGCCAGTCTCTCGCCCACATCTGGTGAGAAGCTGTACTCTCTGTCCAGTTCACAATCGCTCTTCGAGTCATAAGGCGCGTCAACTTCCATACCTGCTCGCCACATATCGCCGAGTGTAACACCAGTGAGGTGCTTGACAACTTTCGTGACCCACCTGCCTTTCTTGCCGACGAACTCCAGTTTGACGGAGACCGGCGGAGGCTGTGAGAGCAGCATGCGATGCATTGAGGTACTGGTCTTACCCACCTCTCATAGCGCTCTCTCTTAGGTCCGTTAGTTAGGAAGTGATGCTTGTCGAGATCTTGCATCCGTACGCACTCGCTGGAGTAATGAATGCGTTTGACAGAATAGGACTTGAAACTATGCACAGTCTCGTCGCTGCAGATATCCTTACTGTCTCGTACGCCCGCACTGTCTGCAATTGGAAAGTCTGGCAGTCTGTCGTCCAGCACGTCTTTTACAAGCGACTTGAAGAAGACACGGAACTCGAGGTGCAGTTTGTCGCGCTGGACCCACTTCAGATCTCGAAGATTGTCGATGTCATCACCAAGCAGAGCGCGCTCGGCAGACCACCGGTAGTGGCAGCTCTGAATCCGAGTAACTTCTGCAGCTGCGGCGAGCCTTCAACGGTCGCCTTCCAGTTCGCTGAAACGCGCTGAGCCAGTAACAACTCCTTGTGCGTCATGCCTTGGAACATCGCACTGATGAGGATATCTTCGAGGAGTTCAGCAGTACCGAATACGGCTTTCCTGGCGGCCGTGGATGCCATCGTGGTGTCGTCGTGGTGGAAGGCGGTTCGTCGAGGGTGGTGGTACCGCTGAAGTGTTTGGTGTCGAGAGGTTGATGTTGCGATGCTATTGCTGTGGCGGTGGTAAGTGAATTGTCGAAATTTGTGTTTACCGCTGTGAGGTGTCATGGTTGAGAGGTCGATGTCGCGATGCTCCAGGTCGCATTTGTAAACGCGGATGCAAGTGTTTGTCGCGGATGCCTGCATCAGATCTTGGCGAGCTGAGCCGAAACGCAAAAGTGATACGCTAGCACAGGCTTCGCAACGTCGAAGTGAATGCAGATGGCAGGCATGATGAGGGCAGACTTCACATGCAAATCATCGCAATCCGGCCACAGATTTAAGTGCCCAGAACTTAGCGCTGTTGTGGTTGATTCAGAACCGAATTTGGACACTCTCATCATTCCCCTCAGCAGCAGTCAGCCCCAGCGTTCGAGCCTTAGTGTGCCCAAAATGCAACCTTTCTTCTTTTATAGGTGCTCAGAGGGATTACGTCCGGAAGCCTTCACATGCTTACTCAACAGCTCGTGCGACCAATTATGAGTAACACGAGCATGACTGTTGTGTAACGTAAGCATGCTACCCCTGCATTGTCGCCGGTGCCACTACATTGAAAGTTCCTTGATGCCTGTCTTGGATACAGCCTGAGCCTGTCACCAGTCGGATCCGCCAGACACTGCCATCCACTCCAATGCACAAGAACTTGGCGGAGCTCATACGAACCATTTCAACAAAGCCTCTAAGTCCCACGATAACGATGCAAATGGCTGACAGAAGTGAAGCTCCAGATTCGTTATTGAGATCAGCTACTCGTCAAACATCGCCTGCAACAATGGAAGGCATAACTTACATCAGGCCATCAAGCCTCAGTCTCCCCATCACCATAAGACTCGTCATCCTCACAGCCTATACTATGTGGTCCTACCTCACCTACCGCCGCCGCTCCCACTTTCCCGGCCCACCCGTCGCGGGCTGCTCCATCCTACCTCAACTTTTCTGGATCCTCAGCAACAATTCCTTCCGCAAATACGGGAAGATCTGCGCCACTTGCGGAACCACCGTTCGCATAGCTCCGACCATGTCCTCATGAAAGGTCCGCAAATCATCAGAAAGGTCGATGCCGCTCGCTCGCCCTACGTCCGCACCAATGGCTCCGTAATTCCCCGCGAAACTGGCGTTGATAACGTACTCAGTTCGACTAATGACAAGCTCCATTCGGGGAAGAGATCCATAATGGCTGCGGGGTATAGAGGGAAGGAGAGCTTCGAAATGGAAGTGCATATCGATACGCGGGTGAGGGCCTTTGTGAAGTTGATGAAAGAGAAGTATGTCAGCAGTGGGGACGTATCTCTACCTGTCGATATTTCGAAGGAGGGCAGTCTATTCACTTTCGATATCGTTAGTGCTCTGGCGTTTCGGAAGACCTCTGGGTGTCTGGAGCAAAACTGTAAGGTAATTGGGTTAGCGGTGCAGTCGAGGAATTCGGTCACTTGGTTGACTATCCTCATCGAGATACCGTGAGTGTACCGGATCGTGGATCAAATAATGCAATTGCAGGATCGGGCCAGTGGCAGCAACACGGGATGAATTGCGATCTGTTACTCTGGCCAATGAAGCTGTCGAAGAGACATTGGCCGAGTTGGCATCGAGAAAAGATGGTAGTGGAAAGTCGAAAGTGCAAAGGGCGGACATGATTGCCTCTTTCACTCGTTGGGGTCTGCCGTTTGACCTACTTGAGAGCGAGGCCCTTGTCCAAGTCCTTGTTGATGCTGAGACCACATCGGTGGCCCTGGGGATGACCTTGCTCCATCTTGCAGGAATTATTCAGGCGCTGCGTAAACTTCTGCTCCAAATTGAGCAAATCGGCTGCGGTGATGGTATTATCAACAACAAGCAGGCGCGCCAGACGCCATATCTCCAGGCTTGCATCGAGGGAACACTACGTTTACAACCGCCAGTGAGCTTCCTAAACTCGAAAGTCGTGCCGAAAGGTAGAGATGTTCTCGACGGACACTTTCTCCCTGCCAGAACAAAAGTCGGGTACGTTTCCAATATGGTACTAACTAAAGGCGCGCAGCTGAACAGCTCATGGGTGGTGGAGATCCGCGGTCCATCGTAAATTTGTACCATTTTCACCAGTCCCAGACATCTTCTGACCAGATAGATGGATGCTGACCTCAGCTGGAGGAGATTGCAAGGCGCCGGAGAAGTTGGCGGAGATGTCTCGCACAGATGATTTGGTCGTTGGCCACGGCCGCTCGAAACGTCTGGGGCAAAATGTCGCCTTGATGGAATTGAATAAGATCGTCGTGGAGTTTACGAGAAAGTTCGAGTGGTCGCTTTGTGACCCGACTAAAGCGTTCGAGGTGAACATCGACGTGGCTGCTTTTGTGCAGGCTGGCATGTGGATGAGGGTGACGAGACGCTGCGTGCAATGAGACAGAGTGTGCAATTGATATCATGTCTCCTTAAGCCCCTCCTCCGCATCAACCCACTGGTCGTAATCATCTGGAGTCCAGCCCGGGTCCTGACCAGGACCTTCCGATTTCGAGATGTTGCGTTGCATGAGAAGAAAGACGAATACTTCTGACACGTCGACATCGTTTCAAGTCTTTTCGTCCTGTAGATGCAAGCCGACGATGCGATCGCATCAATGGCGTTACCAATAGCGTTCCGACGTTGTCTGCGACGCTCAGACTTCCATGTCCGGCTTTCGCATATTTCCGGGCTTTGGCGGAGGGACGTTTGATGTCGATCTGCGACTTGTACGCTTTCGCTGCGTTGCTCCACCAGCATGGAAGGTATTAGTCACACTCTCGGTGCAAAGCACAGCACACTTGTGTCTTCTCATGCCTACTGCTCCACTCGCGTACCCTCTATCTCCCTTCGGCCTGTTTTGGAATCCAGTAGCGGCTCGGACGGAGATTCATACGGGGAGTCGTCCTTGCGATCATCGACCCGGCTTTCCTCGACTTTTGAGCCTTGCGCTCTTCGCTCCTTTGGTCTTTGTTCGCTTCACTCATGTCCCATATCATGATCTTGAAGGTGAGGCTCGTCAGCAAGTCGAGTCTCGAATATCGAAGTCGGAATGCTCAGGATCGTGCTAAAATCATGGTGAAAGCAACAAGTGGAGATCTTTGATGTCTGTGCTGTGATACATCGATGGACCTGAGGTGAATGCAGCCGATCTCATACGCTCCGAATGCGTGCTATACTGTGAATCAGTTGGCAAACTACAAAGTACACCGCGCAAATGTCGACGATGAGGAACCTCGACTCCGACATGATGTCGTGCCGCAAGAACACAAAGAGCGAAGTTGAAGGAAGTTACCTCCTAGTGTGCCTGCCACTCTCACCTACTGCGTCCAACGCCACGCAGTTGCCAGCCGAGAATGCTCACTCCTTCCTCCGATCCGTAGCAGCATGTAAGTTACGATCGTCGTACGGCGAAGTAAGCAATTCCTGCATATTACAATGTGGACAGAATGGGTACAATATCTCGTACTCGTACGCTTCGTAGATGCTCATTTCTGATGTTGCATTGTCCCTGGTGTCTATGACGTCCGGTTGCTTGGCATCTTTGCTGGTCATTTGGCCCATTTGGCAGAGTCCTCGAAAACCCAGATGAGTAGTCGGTGCTGGAAGCTGATGTCAAGCGCTGAAGTCGACGCACGAGCTCAGTAGCGCCTGTGAATACTGCCTTGTCATGACTGGCCGTAGTGAAGCGTGCTTTTGAGATTCTTTGCGCGGGCCGGCCACGGTGCGGCTAGTGTTGAGACGAGCGGTTGCAGTTCATGCCTAGGCACTTGCTATCGCCACTTCCTCTCATGCCAATCATCTTCAGGCAAACCCATTTCTGCTGCACCAGCTGCCACTCGTATAGCACGATCCCAGTGTGTACTACGCCAGGAGGGCTACCAGTGAGCTCCATATTGATGTAGACGGTAGCAAGGCCATGCTCGAGATCGAGGCTAGTACTGGCGTCGAGCCACCTGCAAATGCGGTCCGGGAACAATTTTACCAGTCTGGAATGCTCCTCGATATGATCTTCCAGACAAGACGGTTGCGGCTTGTTATGCTCGAGTGCGGCAGTCCAAGAGGGCGACAGAAAGTCTGCACGCCGAATAAATTCGACATCACGCCGGTTGTGTGCCTCCATAAATGAGCACGTCAGCGCTTCCAGGTATTCAGTCGTCTCCTGCGCTCCACGAAAGGTGGAGTCTGCAGTGGTTATCAGCGTGTCAGTAGCAGGTCCTCGCATTATGTAGCTGGTGTATCAACACGTCGCGCGAAAATGACGCGGCGCCGCTGGTGATGCAGGCAGAACTCCCATCAACACCTTCATGCCACACCAGCCGGTCTCTCAAGGTCGATACCTGGTAGGTTGGGGTCTCGTCAGCAGCGACGACGATATACGTACCACAGTCAGGCATATTCCCTCTTCCATCAAGTTCCGTGTGGGAAAATTGCGCCTTGCCGCTGTCGTCGGTTCCATGTCAAGTCCGTGACCGACCTGATCGATCGGCTATTTGACTTCACGCAAGCCGCATCGAGAGGCTGTGCTGGTCGTGTCGTGTCTTGCTTTGCTGATCCAACGAGGGTCAAGCTTTGTTGTTTGCCTGATGTTGATAGAGGAATGCATGTTGCAAGAAGGAACTTAGGCAGTCGGATCGGGTCGCTTCACCGATCCGAGAAGAAGCCAATGTCACGTGTGGTCCCGCTGTAGGCGTCGACGTCTTACCTCAGCGAGCTCAGACTATGCTGGGCGGATTTCGATTTTAGGCTTTGTCTAGCGCAAGCGCTAGGCTCGCTCCACCATGGTTTAGTACGGTTCAGGTCCGTTCACTACTATTCAGCCAATTATAGGGCAAGGAGGGTTAATCTACCTAGTAGGTCTAAGAACAAATAGGGTTGTTTTAGTAAATATAAATTCTAGAGTATATATAGTAATAACCTATCTAC